>OZ036017.1:1723377-1803280 GCA_964035015.1 Corallium rubrum
AAACTCTGTGTTTATATATATTCTGTGTTCTCTTGCGAGCTACATTGCAATATTCCCACGCAACGTTGCAATGTTGATTAACAAGTTGCCGTGAACAATTTGCAAACATTTCGGGAATATTTATTTCCGAAATTCGACATTTTTAAACTACCATATGCATGGCTGAAAATACTATCTACCCACCAACTTTAAACACCAACTTAAACTTTTGAGTATAAATACACTAAATTTGTATTTATACTCAAAAGAAAGACGAACCTTTAAGGAATCTACTAAGGAATCTTCACGAGACGTTTGCAAATTGCTCAAGTCAAATTGACAACCAATATTGCGGCGCGTTATTGCAAAGTAGCATGCAAGAGAACATCCGGTTGGACTGTAAAATACGAGTTGCCGATCTTGCTCGGCCGAAAACTTACTTATCAAATTGTAAGTGTAAATGATGAACACTTTGTTTAAGAGTCGTAGAAAAGGTTAGATAAGATCATTTTAAGTCAGAAACAGCTGAATATGAGCCTCTAGTGTCTTATAACTTTGATAAAACATTGATGTTTTATTAATCAATGTTTTAACAGTATTTATTATATGGCACAAGTTACTTCCGTTGAAATCGTGTGTTCTCATTGGCTGAGACGCGTCCCGTGCCAGTCGATAATTTTCCCGTAACGACCGGTCGATTACGGATTTTGGCAGACATGTTGTTTGCAACTAAACAATGAAAGAAAACCGCAAGAATTTTATGAATCCAATAACCTGAGGACTAAATTATGTAAGAGTAGGACGATGAGTAATCTAGCAATGAGTTTTAGGATTCCGAAAGCGATGTCAACAAGAGCAACAACATTGAAAACGATGAGTCTATGTCACACGCTCGAGGTCACACTATTGACAAGGTAATGTGAGATGTGTTGTTTCAAAATGCCATATAATAAACCTCTTATTAACCTCGTCCGCTTGATCATTACGGAAAAATACCAGACCTCGGTCTTGATGTACAGACCTCGTCCTACCGGCCCGGTCTGATATTTTTTCGTAATGACCGCGCTCTCGGTTAATAAGAAGTTATTACAAATATTAACTAAACATTCATTTCTTTTGAATTGTTCTCATGAATTATTAATGAACTTGATAATATTATATAAAACTATGGAAGCGTTTTTCAATTCTTGGGTACAACCTTTGGTAAAACGTTTTCGTAATACAGTCCTTCTACAACACGCACTTCACTCCAATGACTTTTTCTGCCATTTTGTTTTTGTGAGAGGGATGTTTAGACCTGCACCAAAAACCCACGATAGGTGCGTCAAAAATAACTTAAGAGGAATTAGGATAGAACGAGACGCATTACTATACGTTCTTTCTCTTACCCTTATGCTCTCTTGCTATTATGAGTAATAGCATAAAAAGAGGTGTATTAGCTATTAATTTATGATTGAGTCGGTTTTCTTTGTTCTTTCGAGGGCTTTATATCGCATAAAGACCTTGAATACTAATTAGATAAGAAATGAAGGAAAAACTAGGAAAATCTTTGTCCAAGATAGAAAAAAACCCCCAACTTTGTTGGAAAACCTCCTCAATCATAAATTAAGTCAGATAAATCCCTCGAACGTCGGGATTTATGCGATATAAAGCCCTCGGACGCTTCGCGTCCTCGGGTCTTTATATAGCATAAATCCCTCGTTCTCGGGATTTATCTATTACTTAATGTAAACGTCCCGCTCGATGAGGGTATTTAGTAAAATTCCCGAGGGCCGAAGGCCCGAAGTAATTTTCCTAATAAATGACTCAAATCGAGCGAGACGTTTAATTGCTAATGCACCTCTTTCTATGCTATTCCTATGTAATATCATGTTTGCGGGAATTTCAGTTGTTGTCACCTCCGTTGACGTCAAACCGACATATTACACGTTAAATTGTGCATTGCATTGCATGGTTCATGCAACTTGTCTAATTTACACAACATGTTACACTGTGCAATGGTTCATGAAATCGTTGCGTGATAAGTTGCATAAAAAATTTCACTAAAATAATAATAATAATCAACAAATGAAAACAATTAAGATGCACTATCAAATACCTCTTGACACAAAATGCGTGGTTTACCGTACAACGGTAAGGCATGCACTCTGAAAAAAAACATACATGAATATTATTTGAAGCTTTCCATGGCGATTTATAAATGTACACAATTTGCGGCCGGGGTTTCACGATGTTTTATTGAGATTCTGAGTTTCTTTTCTGGTTTATTTACAGTAAAAATGGAAATAACTTCCCCGCACTTTCGCTTCTGTAAACCGTTGCTGATTTCAATGATAACGATTGATCAGCTGTCAATTACACTAGCGCTTTCAGAGGTATTGTCTCTTGTGTTTGGCCCCGCGGAAAAGATGAAGGATGAGCTTTTTTCAACGATTGTATTTTACAAAGGGAATGCTTTTCCCAGTTGGTAGATACATTGGTAGATACATCTTTATATGGTAAGTTCTACCCGGTCTACTAACCGGTATCGTGTAAACGTCCGTGCCGTAACAGTTTGATGACGGTAATCACGATATATACGACCACATGCAGTATTCGAGTCAGCAGTATTCACAAAGTCTTCTCAATACTCATTGGAAGAGAACAGTCACATGCTAATCCGTCATTATATTATACCGGCACCGTGTAAACGCAAGACTTTTTGGGCTATTTATACACCTGGAATGATTTTGTTCCGTTTTCAAATTGTACCGGCATCGTGTAAACGGGGTCTCATAGATGAAATCGGAGCTTCGACTGCGCATACAATCTGAGTCGGGATAAAACGTAGTTCATTTATAACCTGAGGCTGAAGCAGCCGTAGTAAACATAACATTTCTGATTGCAGAAACTTGTTAACGTTTAGGTATTCTATAAGGATAAACTTTGCTTATCGATTATCCTTGACAATAATCCTAAACGTGGTGTCTAAAAATAATGACCTCAAAACATGGAAAAAACAGTCCCAACCTATGTTATCTTCCCGTTATGCTTTAATAGACACGACGTAATTTGCATAGGGGCTCAAATTGAATAGGAAACTAACTAATTTGCATGTGGGCCTAAATGAAACTACGATTTGGTGTATACTAGCAAACACTCTCCTAGTGGCCTAGTCCAGGATGAGGTCAAGTCAAGGGGAGGCTAAAATAGTCTTTTTAAAATTCAGCCAATAATATTAAAATATATAATTATTGTGAGGTATAAATATATAAGAAAACACAAAATACAAAACAAGCAACAAAAATAAACGTTGAGTTACATAGTTAGTCCGTCATGCAGATTGCCAAAACTTAAAAGCTTGTATATACTGTAGCATGAACGCGCACAAAATTTCCAAACATTCAAAAAATATTTTGTGCCCCAGAAACCTACAATTCCTGGCTACGCCACTGCTTGTGAAGATGGGATGTCTTCCTGTAAACAGTTGAGAAGAACAGCGATGTTTAAATATGAAAACCACTGACTTTCCTGACCGTGTCTCCATGTATATCGCAGTTGTCAGAGCGCCGATGCGTCGATTCCGAGACCTTGGGTTCGATTTCCAGTTGAAAATTAGTTGAAATGAAAACGGAACACTAACCGGTATCGTGTAAACGCCCGTGCCGTAACAGTTTGATGACGGTAATCACGATATATACGACCACAGTATTCGGGTCAGCAGTATTCACAAAGTCTTCTCAATTCTCATTGGAAGAGAATAGTCACATGCTAATCCGTCATTATATTATACCGGCACCGTGTAAACGCAAGACTTTTTGTTTCGTTCCCCGCAGGAACGAAACTGTTACTGTATTAGCTTTCCATTGACATCACAAAAGAAACTGTCATCACAGATGAAAATCGTCCAATCGTAGTGCAGTGTTGTTGACATAACTGTGATCTTATCCAATGAAATCAAAATTCCGCATAAAAAATGTAGTTGGAGGCGTGGTTAAACGCCAAAACGAAGTGAAAATATTGCTGATCTAGAGTAATTTGAAGACGTAAACAATCCAGTGCGAAGCGAATCATCAATCTTGTGCACAAGGAGCAGAGAAGTCAAGTATGAGTTATATTTACTGAACGTCTTACCTTTGACAACTTATGAATCAATTCACAAACCTGGATGGCTTTGGATGGCTGGATTTTCAACTCGTACGGCTTGGCAAGTTAGCAAATACTTCGTGTATTAATTCAAGCAAATTCATTACACCGCAGCCTAAAGTATTGTGGGCTCGCATGCGAGCTGATTGATCAACATAGACTTAATAATAGGAAAAGGGAGGAAACAGCCGTTGGACCATTTTGTTCAAATTGCTCAACTCGCATGAGATTCAACAAAAAAGCCGTATTTTAAGTATCCTATCTAAACATTGTATATTCTCACCAAATCGTGCAAGATATTTGTAGAAATGGTTGTTAAAGGTGCATATTTGGCGGCCAAAATTTACAGATTATTTTCGTACGATGTGCACCGCAACACCTGGTGACGGAAATGACGTATTTGTTGATATGAACATGATGGAAAGTGGTTTTCCCCCAAGTTAATATTTTAAGAAACGATTGTCCTTTCCACTTATTATAACTAAATCAGCGAGCGGTCTTTTCACTAGATTTCAATTCTTAAATTCTCATACACCAAACCTGGCTGAAACAGAAAGCAATATCGACCGATCGACGGTAATTACCGCAGGCGAGATTCGTATTTTTATCTTAGACTGTCAAACGTCACACCTCAGTGTTTCAATGATTATAAAGCTTCACACAAAGGAGTTGACTCACAAGATCGAACTCAAAATATGAACAAATTTATAGCTTGAACTAGAGGTTACTACCGCAAGTGAAGTGCTGCCTCGAAAGGGACAAAAACCTTTAGCCTACTCCACAGGCAAATATCTGCAGTCTGTGACCAATGTGACACCCCTCTTGCCCACTCCACCCAAGATTACCCACACCACCCAAGATTGCTCACACCACTCAAGACTGACCCTCTACCCAAGATTACCCACTCCACCCAAGATTGCCCACTCCACCCAAGATTTCCCACTTCACCTGAGATTGCCCACTCCACCCGATATTACCCACTCCACCCAAGATTGCCCACTCCAACTCAAAATATGAACAAATTTATAGCTTGAATAAGAGAATACCCTGGTTTTGCATCAAGCGACCGACTCATATTTATACGCATTTAAAAATTTAATCAAAGAGTTCTACTTTGGCCCAAGCTTTTATATGATCAGATCTCATCGAAATATGCTTACGTACACGTATGAATGCACTTAATATTCAAAGATCTTACCGGCATTTAGAAACAAAAACATGTTTTTCCGTGTTCGATGTATTTATGGTTTGACTTTGAAATCTCCTTGAAATTTCCAACGGTCAACTGGTCTAGTGAGGTCATTACCCATTCGCTTCCGTATTTGTGCACTTCCGTCACCAGGTGTTGCGGTGCACATCGAACGATTGAACGTTAAGAGTTTCCTCCCTTTCTCTATTTTTATTCGGGTTACCATCGGCTACGCATATCGTTTCCGAAGCAAGCTCGCTGACGTTCGGGGCAATGCGAGCCCACAATACTATAGGCTGCGGTGTAATAAATGCTTGAATTTTAATACACGAAGTGTTTGCTAACTTGTCAAGCCGTACGAGTTGAAAATCCAGCCATCCAAAGCCGTCCAGGTTTGTGAATTGACTCATAAGTTGTCAAAGGTAAGACGTTCAGTAAATATAACTCATACTTGACTTCTCTGCTCCCTGTGGTTGAACTCGAGAATGCATTCGTTATGTATGGCAACTGCGCGTTCCAAAAGGTCAGTCGCACTGTTTCACGCGTGTCTAATAATTTTGAAATATAGCTATTTTATGAACAATGTCAATAGTTTGAGGCTAGAAGTTCGTTATCATTCATTTGTGGCCCATCTAAATGGATTATTGTGATTCGAGAATTAAACTATGACCTATGACGACGAAAATGATGATAGTCCGTTATTGACCTAATTTATATTGATCCTTTTGGCCTTGGAAATTTATGGATTTGCTATTGGCGATTATTCAATAAATACCGCGGTGTCATAAATAAATCAGCTGCATGAAATTTAAATGCGACGTGCCAGCGTCTCGCAATTTTCCCGAGAAAGCAATTATTTTGGTAACGTTTTATTTTCCTCCTATAGACGGTCAGAAGAGTATTGCTACTGAATAGAAGATTTACGTTGCCAAAATAATTGCGTTCTCACGAAAATCGCGAGACCGCTAGCACGTCACATTTAACTTCAGTCGAATTTATGCGACTGCGAATAACCTGAAGTACTGATCAATAGCCTGCCCTCTGGACTGCGGAGGAGAGAGTAATCCGTCGTGATCAGACGGCAGGGGCGGCGGAAGCGTGGGGGCAGTGGGGGCGACCGCCCCCACAAGTTTTTACCTGTGGGGGCGAGATGCAGTTTTCGCCCCCACAAGATTTTGAAGTTTGGTTATCATCAGAGTTCTTAGCTAGGACGTATTAGTTTGACACGCCTATCATATATATTGAAAAATATCGAAAAATATTGAAAAATAGAACATTTTTCAAAATTGAGTTCTGTAGTCAAAATTTGAAGCTAGGTTATTGCGGAAACTTTCGGGAAAAAGGCCCAGCGATGGATATTCACGTAATAATTTAACTGACCAACAAAAAGGTGATCGCGTTAACATAACGTTAATGTACAGTAGTGTAACTTTTAAAGGCTTCTAGGACAGCGTCGGCCACGGTTGAAATCCAAATATTACCAGGGTTAGGTCTCGTTGGCCTGAAAAACAGAGGAAAAAATCTTCTCGACGTTTCGAGCGAAGGCCCTTCGTCAGGAGAAATTAGTAAACAACTCACATGTGGTCACGCGTATTTATAGCAGAGCTACAATGGGAATCACGTGAACACATGTAAGCCAATAAAAACAAACTAAACAAATAAATTAATATGTAATTTTAGCCCGTGTGCAGGTGCTGACCCAATTTGTGTCAGCTACCTACCACATATTAATTTATTTGTTTAGTTTGTTTTTATTGGCTTACATGTGTTCACGTGATTCCCATTGTAGCTCTGCTATAAATACGCGTGACCACATGTGAGTTGTTTACTAATTTCTCCTGACGAAGGGCCTTCGCTCGAAACGTCGAGAAGATTTTTTTCTCTGTTTTTCAGGCCAACGAGACTTAACCCTGGTAATATTTAGTGTAACTTTTAGTTTTACTTATATAGTTATGTATAGTTCATTTAATTTTCAGTTTCAACGTTTTAAAAAAGTTTTATGGTTCTATATTGGTTTTTCGTAAAGTGACTGAACACTGGAGACGCGCGAAGGCAATTATTACGATTATTGACAGTTTTATCAAATTAAAGTTACTTAGATAATTGGAGCCTTTTTTCTGATTAATGAGTGGGATTTTTGGGTGAGAATGGGCTTTCTGGGGGGTCACAAATCAAAACATTTTCCGAGACGGAAATACCCCCCGAACTCTTAAACCTACTTCCTGCCCCCACACTCAAAAACATCTTCCGCCGCCCCTGTCAGACGGTACAACGTCTGAAATGTGTGTTCGTTTTATTAGACGAAGCTTAAATTATTTTTTTGTAGTTTTATTATAATCTTCTCGCTTCAGCATATTTCTAGTTTGTTTATATGCAAAACAAAAATTAGGGGAGTTCAAGGTTTTTTCCGCCATATTCCAAGGGGTGCAAAACCATTGGGGCGAGCGCGCGGCCATGCCTATTTATCCTTGTTAAAACCATGGCGAAACTCGCGAAGCAAGAAGGATATCGCTTTGGTTTTTGTCGAATTCGTCTTTAATCGTCGTTTGGATAGCTTTTCTGTGGTCTGGTATGTTCGTTCTTTGATTTCAGACCATCATCGCTGATAACCAACGCGTAGAAACGCTATAATACGAAAGTTTCCTCAACTGAGGGGTGGCTGCGCCATTGTGGCAGACACGGGACGCGGCCATTTGTCTATTTTTATAGCAGAGACAAAACGCCTCGCTGTGTACTGGGATACTGCGATAACAACAAACGCAGTCTATGTTGGGTGAAGAGGTATTATCTTAAAATTTTGGTCCTTAATAAGCGGCCAAATCACCAGATTTCGGCAGAAACTTGGCGTAAGCAAACATTTGTCTAGCATATCCGTATATCAGCCTTCAATACCAATGGTGTCAAATTTCCCAAATAAAACTGCTTCGTTCTTCAAAATAATTACACGTTTAATTCGACAAAAATACAATCAATATGTACGATTCTATCTTTATGCTTAATAGTTAGACTTAAACTGTATTTAACTATATTTTGCCCTGTATATGCCAGTTAAGAACGTGTATATATAGAAGTAAACATGCGTAAACCCAAAACGTATCCCTTTCCTGCGAGGAGATATACATATAAATACACTTCGTTTCATGACTTTACATGACGAAGATGAACTCTGGTTACTTACGTTACTATATATACGCTTGAAGTTCGAGTGATTTACAAGAGAGTTGGAGATAAAGTTTTACATTGCGTTGCTGAAATCGTCACTCAGTCGTGCCCGTCATAACAGCGCAGACACCCCTCAGTTGAGGAAACTTTCGTATTATAGCGTTTCTACGCGTTGGTTATCAGCGATAATGGTCTAAAATCAAAGAACGAACATACCAGACCACAGAAAAGCTATCCAAACGACGATTAAAGACGAATTCGACAAAACCCGAAGCGATATCCTTCTTGCTTCGCGAGTTTCGCCATGATTTTAACAAGGATAGATAGGCATGGCCGCGCGCTCGCCCCAATGGGTTTGCACCCCTTGCAATATGGCGAAAAAAACCTTAAACGACTGACCGGAACGAAACAGCTATTTCTTTTAAGAAATAGTTTCTTGTTGGCCTGTATTTACACACCGGCATGATTTTGTTCCGTTTTCAAATTGTACCGGCATCTTGTAAGCGGGTCTCAGAATCTACTTCTCAGATCTTTGAAGCTCAGTAGGGGGTCGACAAGCTATCATGCGAGGTTCTCCGAGTATACAGACTTTTTTCTCGAGCTTTACAGCTATTTACTGTGGTTTTTCTGTGTATTCGTATTTATAGAATAAAGCTACAGTTTGGATGATATGCCAATAAATATTATAATTTATCAATGGCAAATAAAGTGTTTTACCTGTCAGACCACAAATTAGCTAAAACATAAACAGACTCTGGAAATTACAGAAACGGATCCGAGATAAATACAGAGTTGCCTATGGATGAGGCTAGAGATGAATATGTTATATAAAAGGGCTTATTAAGGCCCAATTACAGATTTACGTAAAAGCTGTAAAGAGAAAAATATCAGTAGTCCCTGCGAGAAGACATGCAGCTGACTTGAACAATGGTTGTCAGAAAAGTGGACCCGTAAGTTTCAAAACGGGAATCTCGGAGCAGTTTATAGTCTTAGTTGTGGATGACTGAGTTTATACGGTTGAGACGTGTTTATAATTATGTGTCAATATATTAATTAAATGGTCTACCTGCATTCTAAAATTTAAATTCTAATGTTATGCTACAAAATTATATATTTATTAATTTAGTCGAAACTATATCAAGGCGGCTATCAAATCGTGTTTATCTTTTATTATAGTGGGATTTTGAATCAATATATATGTATATTCTCAAATTGTAAAATTTCTCGGTTTCTTATCGTAGTTTCCAATGCTTCGGCTTCTTCTCTAGATCGGGTCTAGATATACCATGGACAAACGCCTTCAATTCGATTGTATTTATTGCAAGTCTACCTAGATTAGTCTGGACTAAAACCAGACGCGGAGAAAGACTATATATTTCTGTGGGAAGAAATCAACATACGCTTTGATATTTTGCCAACTCATATCAATCAATCGTTCATATTTAAAAATAGCAAAGGAAGACGGTTTTGTTAAGAGTTTCCTCAGGCAAAGGCCTGCGTAGCTGGCGGTATCAGGCCTTTATTTTTCTCGCCTTCTCGCTCGCCCGCACCTCTGCCCGCCTGCCGGGTTTAGCGGTAGGCGGGAACAAATAAAGGCCTGACATTCAGGTTATCATAAGAGATCTAGAGCGGCCGAGATCAGTCTGCTATCGCAGACTAATTTATAGGACGCGAGAATGAGATTAGTAATATATTCCCAGTGGTATCTCCCCACACAATACCTTGGGCGGAAGGGAATTAAGAATGGGACTAAGATAATTTTTCCGCCTAAGCTGTAGAAGTGGCAGGACGGATAGGCTTGGTGTGTGTTGCAGCTGAGGGGAGGTGGGCGGGAAAAAATCCCATAACAGCTGAAATTGTTCCTTCTCCGTGCGAATCGGTAAAATGGCCAAAAACCCAACCCGTCGAGCAAATTTAAATGATTCTGCGGTCCCTAGGGCTTTGATTCATGAATGAAGTTAACCAGGATTAATTACATTGGCTCAATTCCCTTCCCCACGGCATTATGTGAGAAACATCCCACTGAGAATAGTACTATATTCCCAGTGGTATCTCCCCACACAATACCTTGGGCGGAAGGGAATGAAGAATGGGACTAAGATAATTTTTCCTGGGCCCCTGCATGGCTGAAGTGTACCGGACCCCCTCTGGGACGACAAAAATGATTACCAATGCAGACACACATCATTTTTTATTGATACTCTCCAATACTCAGAACGTAAAGCAAGCAAAGAAACTATGGGAAAGCGAAAAGAAAATCTTGTAGGTTATTACGGGCTCGAAATTCACAGCCTAAACGCGTATCCTCTGGGACCGGTTGAGACGGAGACGTATAGAGGTTCCTTTGCTAAGGAGATCGGCGACTTTCGTTGTGTTCACCACCACATCTGTTTGCGAATAAGACAGGGCAGTCTTGACGTTTTTCCACCCAACGTGCCGTGCCACATCCTCTGTAGAGACGCCCAATAAGGACAGGGTGATGGAGCAGCCCGAGCGAGTGCATAGTCTCACCGGCATGGATATTGAGAGTAGTGAGGTGTTTGGTGAGCCTGCTGGCGACGGCTGAGCCTTGAAAGGGGTTGGTGGAGATGCGTCCGTCGCGGTCGGTCACGCGAAAGAGGTAACCATGAGGGAGTTGAATACCCATGAGGTCTGCTAAATGCACGTAGAGCTTAAGATTTGCTACCGGACAGGTAATGCGGTTAGAGCAGGGTTTGATAGCAAAAATGTTAGTGTCGTGTCCCGAAGCGTCTTGCCAAAAGTATGATGGAAAAGGAAACCGTCTTCGCCAGGAAGGGTTAAGATCTCTCTCGTTTTAACGCGGCCAAGGTCGGAGGCACGATCACCGGAGTAGAAATCCAGGGAGAAAGAAGGCGAGATCCCGATTGTAAAGGTATAGCGATCGGTGGGTGTGACTGTGGGGGATAAGGTATGCTGTCGAAGGTGGGTGCAGAGGGTGATGAATTTATCAAAAAACATAGGAGTCGCCTGCCGTGGGAGTACGTGAGCCTGAGCCTGCTCTTCACGCATAGAGATGAGATACTGTTTAACTACAGGGTGAGCTGCGGGATTGCTAACACCCGATGAATCAGTAGCGGAGCCCGCCCTACCTATAGAAGCAAATATAGCGCGCAGTTTTCCAATATAACTGTCCACCGTCCCCGCGGCAAGCCGTGCAGGACAGGGGCAGAAAGCCCGGGTACGGGAACCAAAATGCATGCAGTTGTCCACGTGGACTTTAGTCTGTCCGTGTTGTTCTTTCCAAATTAAGAAACGGATTAAGTCATTCGGAGAAGCGCACAGAAGTGATTTGGGAAAAGGCAAGGAGGCAAGAAAAGATTCCAATTCTTTCTGTAGGCTAGATCGTTGTTTTTGGTAAGGTTTTTTAACCTTTGTAGAACGAAGGGAATTAAGTCGTCCATTAATGGCATCAATGTTGATGTCAACCTTCGGAGTCGCGCGCACCGCACGTTCGTCTTTGCGAAAACCACACTGCTGGTAGAAGCAAAAACCCTGGTCGTTAGGGTAATGGCAGTCCGGACACCGTTCGGCGGGTTTCCATAGTCCAGAGGTGTCTGGATAAACCTGTAATACGAAAGAACTCAGAGATGAGAAAAACGAAATACCCAAAGGTCCCATTGTAAAGGGCGGGGTGTAAATCCCGAAGGTGTCGGTGCTGGAAAGAGCAAAATATCAGATTGTCCTTTGACGCCCAAACAAAAGGAAGCGGTGGAGCGATGCCGAAGAAGGGGCCACCAATACCGCCGAGGGCACAGATCGGGAACGACAAGGGAAAAGGCACAGTGACAGTGTGTGCTGAGGAACTTGATTAACGGACCGATGAGGACAAAAAGTGGGAAGACATAGGCGTTGTCGGATGGAGGCAACACCTGAGAGAAGACGTTAGTACCCGCAGCTGCTTGCAGTGGAAAAGGCGAGAAGAACTTCAATGGGCGGCCCGAGGAATCGCAGCGAAGATTGGCAGGAATGGCCATCAGATCGATGGAGTGGGGACCAAAAGTGTCGTCGATGAGACGCCACACGTGTGGTGCCAATGTGCAATCTAAATCGGAGAGCTGGCGAGAGGCACGGTCAGCAGGATTCTCGGAGGATGAGACGTAGTAGAGATGAAGACAAAAATTGGATAATAACGTTCGATGAAAGAGCTGCTTTAAAACTTCGGTCAATTCCCGAGACTTTGACCCTCCTTTGCTCCAACAGTTGACAAGGACCTGACTGTCGACGTAGCAATCAATCCGAGCGTTAGAAATACGCTGAGCGGCGATATGGAGGGTTTTAACAAGGGCCAAAGCCTCCCGTGTGGCAATGGTGGCAGAGCGTTCATCATCCCGCCACAATCCATGAACGTGAGTGGGAATGTTGCTGGAAAAGTAGAGAATACCTCCCCACCCGGTGTTTGAGGCGTCGGAAAAGACACGGATACGGTAATGGTACTCAGGTCGCCATGGTAAAAAACCTGTCCAGGTGTCGAGGAAGCGCCAGTGCAATAATTCCTGCAACAGATCTGGGGTAATCAACACGGGACGGTGGGTAGCGTGCGCTTTAGAAATAGCACGGAAGGTGGCACGCGAGTAGAGTTGTGCCGCCGGAACAACCAAAGTAAAAGACATGGTTTAACCCCCAAATGTCTGTAGTTGCGTAAGTGAGACGGTCTTCTTAGCGAGGATAGATTCGTGCAAAGCACAAAACGTTGCGAATAATGCCGGGTTTGGAAGTCGCCGCAACGATTTCCCGATGAACGCGGCATTTTTCACGCTCGCCGCTACAGGTAATTTGCCCCAAAACAGCTGAGCACATGATATGTAGGCATAGAGAGCACGCAAACCAAGCCCGGAAAGTAATAAGTAGCCCCCCATCCCCAGATGGGGATCCCTCAAAGGGTCGCCACCAGATAACCCGAAACGAGAACTCCGTCATAGACAGTGTATAGAGCGTACTAAGAATGCCCCTCTCAAATCGGGTAAATGATGGTGAGCAAATGCTGGATAGGAAGCGTGGAAGCATAAAATTTTGGTGGAAAGAGACAACGACAAGAGCAAGATGGGAGACTCATGGTAAGATGAACAGTGATGTGTGGAAAGGTATCAAAACAAAAATGGAAAGGTAAGGTCATAAAAAACCGGATTGTGTGAATCCCGGGGGAATGGAAGCATAACCGGGCCTCTAAAAAGGGATTGCGCGCATTTGGAGGGCGCCATTTTCGCATTGCCGGCTGCGGCGCCTAGAATGGAAGTCTGGTGATTTTGGCATGTCGATCCTTAGTTTAACAACGACATTTCCCAGCAAAGCCAGATATGTCCGAATTGTACAACAAACACTGTGCGAGGGCCCGCGAGCACCCCCCGTCCCCACTAGACGCGCCTCTAACCAGAGGGGCAGCAACAGTAAAAGTCACTGGTCACGAAGGGATGTGAACCAGGGGAATGTTATAAGAGAAGAGGAGAATCTCACGAAACGGGAAATCAGAGACACCCTAAACACGCCTGTGAGAAATAAGCCAACCAAAATAGGAAGGATGCCACATAGTAGGCGATAAATATAGGGTAGTTTGACAGCCTATCACTGCACATGAATTCAGGCGCCGTCAAACGTTAGCGCAGAAACCGCGTCAAAAATCAAATTCTGTGAAACAGCCGCGTACAATTATCACCCAACAAAAATGCAAACGCAGGTACACAACAGCGGAGAAATCACCATCTAACAAAAGGTCAAACGCAGTCACACAGCAGCGTACAAATCAAGCAACAAAAATTCAAAGGCAGGCACACAGCAGCGTACAAATGATCACCTACCAAAAATTCAAACGCAGTCACATAGCAGCGTACAAACAAACACCTCACAAATGTCAAACGCAGCCATGTGGCGGCGTTCAAAGCATCAAACAAAAATTCAAACCCAGTCGTCACACAGCAGCATACAAACGATCACCTACGAAAAAACTCAAATGCAGGCACACAGCAGCGTACAAATGAGCACCCACGAAAAATTCAAACCGGCGCAGTCACACAGCAGCGTACAAATCATCAAACAAAAGTCAAACGCAGTCACACAGCGGCGTACAAATGATCACTTACGAAAAATTCAAACGCAGACACACAGCAGCGTACAAATCATCAAACAAAAATTCAAACCAGACACACAGCAGCGTACAAATCATCAAACAATAATTCAAACGCAGTCACACATCAGCATACAAATGATCACCTATACGAAAAATTCAAATGCAATCACACAGCAGCGGACAAATCGTCTAACAAAAATTCAAACGCAGTCACAGAGCAGCGTACAAATGATCACCTACGAAAAATTCAAACGCAGACACACAGCAGCGTACAAATCATCATGTAACAAAAATTCAAACGCAGTCACCCAGCAGCGTACAAATCATCAAACAACAATTCAAACGCAGTCACCCAGGAGCGTACAAAGGATCACCTACGAAAACTTCAAATGCAGCCACACAGCAGCGTACAAATCGTCTAACACAAAATTCAAAACGCAGTCACACAGCAGCGTACAAATGATCACCTACGAAAAATTCAAACGCAGACACACAGCAGCGTACAAATGATGACGTACGAAAAATTCAAACGCAGACACACGGCAGCGTACAAATCGTCTAAGAAAAATTCAAACCAGACACACAGCAGCGTACAACGTAAGCCTAAATGAAATTCAAACTCCATCACACCACCATGCACGTACAAATTACCCATTAATAAAATTAAAAACGCAGCCACACAGCATCGTATAAATATATCTATACCACAGAGACCCCAAACCGAACGTGGTCCCACACAGCTTGCATTATCACCTAACAGTAAACAGGCAGCGAAGAAACCAAACGTGAACACACGTATATTTTGTAGGCAAAACGCCGGCCACAAGGCAGAGTACACGGAGTCTAGCCTTACAAGAAAAACAAACAAACAGCGATACAACAATAATTATCCTAAAATATGAATACCGGCGAAGAATACAAAATAACACGTCACGAGGGTATGGGCTTGGACCCGAAGTAAGAAAATTAAAGTGGAAATGCACACATGCCCAGCGAATGAAGGGCAACAGCAAACAACGTGGTGGCGAAGCGGGAGGGCAGAGCAGGAACTATTAAGCGAGCAAAGGACAAAAAAGTTGAACGAATCGTCACTATGAAAGCATCGATTCGGTTTCCTTGTAAAAAGGCAGTACAGGTTATGCAAACTAACCAAACAAAATGGGCGATGACGCAGAACGAGGGAAAAGAATCGCATTCAATTCCTCGTACAAGTCGGAAAACCCAAACGAGAACAAAACCCCATGCGAAAAGAAATAAACCAGACACATACCCAAACCCAACTAACCTGAGGAACGGGAGGAGGCTGTACTGGTAGTGGTTGTAGTTGCTGTTGAACGGCGGGTTGGATGGGAACATGATCTGCTACCACTGGCGGTGGGTTGACGTTAAGTGGTGCGATAACAGGCGGCTGGATAGGCACTTCGACTTCGCCTAAATCAACCAAAACGGCTTCGACGTCAATAGGTTGAGGGAGAACATTTTGAGCCATAGCAAAGGTCGAGGAAACTGGGAGGCTCAGCTGGCAACACACGGGGGAAAAAATCCTTATAACAGCTGAAATTGTTCCTTCTCCGTGCGAATCGGTGAAATGGTCAAAAACCCAACCCGTGGAGCAAATTTAAATGATTCTGCGGTCCCTAGGGCTTTGATTCATGAATGAAGTTAACCAGGATTAATTAAATTGGCTCAATTCTCTTCCCCGCGGCATTATGTGAGAAACATCCGGTTGGACAAGTACCACGTGATTGTCACGTGATATTGTCGACCAATGAAATGGCTTATTTTCTCATCGTTTGATCGGCTGAAAATTTTGCATTGGACTTAGAATGCCGAATATTACGCTATTGTCATTCATTTTTTTCTTTAAAAAAGCAGCGATATCGTTTGATATATTGTTGGACTATCCATATCTGCAGGATTTTGCAAGGTAAATGTATTTTTCTACTTTATTTTGATGGCTTATGTAGGTCGTGTCGCGCTAAGCGAAGACCCGACTTCCGGTTTGTCAACAATCTTCAAAGCAAAAAATCTCGAATTCCAACGGTTCGAATTCTCTAATTTTTGCGTAATAAGTTGAACAAGTATCTAATCTTGGATTCTATCCAGACGACCCCCGGTGACCTCTCAACCGTTTTCGAGATATTCGCGTTTGAACCGACCATGGTATTTCGGCATTTGCTAAGATGGCACCTAATAAATTTAAGAGGGCCTTTCACCCACTGATCTATATAAGAGACTGGATAGAGCACCTATTATCTGAGCGCCTCCAGAAATTGAAGCCGGCCACCAAATGCATATTGAGCCCACCATATATGTGTACGCAACATGTACACAACATAACGTACTGCATATAATACACGATATAGAGCCTTACTATATACTACAACCATACACAAGCATACACAAGCTTCAACAAGCACCAACAACCATCAACAAGCGTCAACAAGCATACACAAGCATCAACAACCATCAACAACCATCAACAACCATCAACAACCATCAACAAGCATCAACAAGCTTCAACAAGCACCAACAACCATCAACAAGCGTCAACAAGCATACACAAGCATCAACAACCATCAACAAGCATCAACAAGCATCAACAAGCATCAACAAGCATCAACAAGCATCAACAAGCATCAACAAGCATCAACAAGCATCAACAAGCATCAACAAGCATCAACAACCATCAACAACCATCAACAACCATCAACAACCATCAACAACCATCAACCATCAACAAGCATCAACAAGCATCAACCGGCATCAACAGGCATCAACAGGCATCAACAGGCATCAACAGGCATCAACAGGCATCAACAGGCATCAACAGGCATCAACAAGCATCAACAAGCATCAACAAGCATCAACAAGCATCAACAACCATCAACAACCATCAACAACAAGCATCAACAAGCATCAACCAGCATCAACAAGCATCAACAAGCATCAACAAGCATCAACAAACATCGACAAGCATCGACAAGCATCAACAGGCATCAACAACCATCAACAACCATCAACAAGCATCAACAAGTATCAACAAGGATCAACAAGCATCAACAAGCATCAACAAGCATCAACAAGCATCAACAAGCATCAACAAGCATCAACAAGCATCAACAACCATCAACAAGCATCAACAACCATCAACAACCATCAACAACCATCAACAACCATCAACAACCATCAACAACCATCAACAACCATCAACAAGCATCAACAAGCATCAACAAGCATCAACAAGCATCAACAAGCATCAACAAGCATCAACAAGCATCAACAAGCATCAACAAGCATCAACAGGCATCAACAAATATCAACAACCATCAACAAGCATCAACAAGCATCAACAGGCATCAACAAGCATCAACAAGCATCAACAAGCAACAACAAGCATCAACAAGCATCAACAAGCATCAACAAGCATCAACAAGCATCAACAAGCATCAACAAGCATCAACAAGCATCAACAAGCATCAACAAGCATCAACAAGCATCAACAAGCATCAACAACCATCAATAGGCATCAACAGGCATCAACAAGCATCAACAAGCATCAACAAGCATCAACAAGCATCAACAAGCGTCAACAAGTATCAACAAGCATCAACAGGAGTCAACAAGTATCAACAACCATACACAAGCATCAGCAAGCATCAAGAAGCATACACAAGCATCAACAAGCATTGTTGCAGACTTGCTTTTCTGCAAATCCGTCATTGCATTTGCAGCTTGAAGAGCACTTAGCAAATTTCGAGATGCATTTACAGCAGTTTTTATATGTTCGTTTGGGTGTCTTTTTTAGCTTTTTGGAATTGATTCGACATCGGCAAATACAATCTTTTATCTTTCTTCGTCTTTGAAGTATTCGATTTCTGATTCATGATTTGTACCTTTGTTATTTGAGAGTGTTGAAAGTAAGAATGTTGTCGTAGCCAATGTTTTGGATAAAGCAAAGTGGAAAGGTAGTAAACTGCAGAAAATTTTCTCTACTTCGTTAAATACTGACTGATAATGAAATATTGACTTGGAGGCCTCCACTCGAAACGTTACCACCTTTCTACACTGCTTTATTATCTGTTGTTTCCGGATTTTAATGTGGCCTCAGCTTGTTTGTGAATGTAAAGCATAATAATAAGCGGAATCAAGCATTTTTTCACATTGAAAACATCAGCTACACTGCTGGGTACCAATTGTATTTTTTACTTTATACATATAAATAGCAATATCTTGTAATCTCCTATTCTATAGCGATGGTAAACTTGCTGGCTGCGGATCAAGGAGTGCTTCATAGGAATCTAACTTATTTCTATATACAGCTCTCAGCGCCCGTTCTTGGATGCGCTCTACCTTTCCACTATCAGAGGTCTTACAAAAATGCCATATTACATGACAATAAGTAAGGTACGGTAGGATTGATGACTTATAAATAGTTAATTTAGCCGAACATGGGATCTGATGCGCAAACGCATTAGAACTTCTACTTTCGTACTGGCCTTCTTACATAGTTCTCTAATATAGTGACTAAAATTCATTCTTTCATCAATATCTACTCCCAGTAGCTTAATATAAAAATCGTAAAAATCTGTGCAGTACTTTGTGGGATATCATGGCGCCAGCCAGACAGTTGAAGACTTCCAGTTTGAAGTCATTTGTCCATAAACTCGCGCTGTGATGCGCTACCAGATAAAACACTGCGGCAAGGAACAGCAAGTTTATTAAACATTGCACAAGCATTTGCATGCCATGATAAACACAAGGACACTTATTTAACAGTAAAATCTTTTAACATAAATCTTTTTCAACCCTGTATACATAAACATCATTAATTTTATTAACTGTTATTTTTCATTGTCTATCAAAGTAGTATATAATTGTTTTTACATTTTATAGTAATATTGTATAGAAAAAGAGTACTACAGTGCATTGGAAAATTATAGTTTTGGAAAATTTCATAGTTACATTCCTTCTTTTTTCTCTTGTATTTTTCGTATGGTGTTAGATATTCTTCTTTGAGAATGTGTTGCCACTGGTAAAAAAATCAAGCTTTCCTCTTCCAGAACAATTTTCACTATAGTGTTGTACATTTTAGTCATTTGTTCTATGTTGTAAGGTAGACCTTTAGAGACAAAGTAGTTGACAATTGCAACAACAATAAATACCCATAATATTGGGTGCGTGAAAAAGAAAAAGTGTCGCCTTGCCACCGGGCAAGTGGTGAACTGTGTTCACCTTAGTAGAAATAAGCTAAAGGAACAAGGATTTAATTCCATTATAACTGGTAAGACGTATACATTTTTTATGATAATAATCATCAATATGCATAAATAAATACAAAAACTAACAAAAAATATAATTAGTGTCCACCTAATTAAAATCAACTCAGTGAAAAAAACAAGCACTATGGGTTATTCTTAATTAGATGCAAGTATTCGCAGCGAGGTTCGAACCAGTTTATGCGATGACTGGATAAGAGACGTACGACCGGTGTACCGAAAATAGGCGATATAATACTATTGCCACAACAGTTATTTTTCTACAGCGGACGTTATATTGAAAAAAAATCAGTTAGATACCTGCAAAGTTATTTGTTTGCCCCGTGTAGCAGGGTGAAAAAAAGAAATAACGTGTCTAATTATATTTTTCATCAAATTATTACCTTATGGTGATCGGATGTTTAAAATATTCCATCACATAAACATGCAGATAGATGCAGCCACTAATACCTGGCACAATTGTTCATGTTATTTCTTTGCAGAACTAGATCTGAATTCTGAGTGTGAAGCTGAAATCGTGTCAGCAGAAGATGACGATCTTGATACATACACATATGGCCAAGTGGTCTACTTTAATAAATTTATAATAACTTTTATAATTTTTTTCAGTTAAAAGTTTATCTTAGAGGAAATCACTGCTTTAGCCACTTTTTGACCGCTTTATTGTTCATGTTATTTATTTACAGAACTAGATCTGAATTCTGAGTGTGAGGCTGAAATAGTGTCAGCAGAAGATAACGATCTTGCTATGTACACCGCAATGAAAACGTTATGACAAGCTTAAGTGGGCTACTTTAATAAATTTATAATAACTTTTATAATTTTTTTTCAGTTAAGAGTTTATCTAAGAGAAAATCACTGCTTTAGCCACTTTTTGACCGCTTTATACTTTACATACCATTAGACGGCCTTTTTGTAATTACGCAATATTTAGAAAAGTAAAATTTCTAATTTTACTGTTTATTTGTACAAAGATGAAAGGCAAGAAGAAACTAATGACACCGCAACAGTCGAATTTGTGGAACTGATTCCAGATGACGAAAATGAAGAACATGTTAACGGTAAGTTAACTACAAGTATTAATGTACAGATGGAGAGGTGAAGTAAACAACTGCTCCACAGTATAATAAAAGCAAACAAAAACTCATGAATTCAAGATTCACAATGGTACATAAGTTAATTCTAAATTAACTAATAAACACAGATTCAAAGCAAGCATGCTATATATTTTTTTCATTGGAAGCTAGTAAAATTAAAAGTAAAATGTCGGAAAATTTATAAAAAAGTAATTTCGTTTTGTAGAATAAAATAATGCAATGATTTATATTCAAGACGTGTATATTCATATAGTTTCAGAAAACGACACACGCTCAAGCAAGCCAAAGGTAGCGACATCGGCTAACGACAATAACGCCAATGCGGAAACACCGACTGATTTTGGTAATTTGAAATTAATGTGGAAAATAATTTGTGCATGGTTTACATTATATAGTAAGTTTATAATCATTAGTGGATTACACAATTATGGTAATGTAAAATTTAAAAATTTGAAAAATAACGGTCAAGTGTAATAATCTCGGTAATAATAATGTTTAAAAATAACGTTCATTTTGTCAGGTGATTCTTGCGCGGCATACATGTTTTTAAGTGAAATTTGTTTTGATGGACTGAGGCATTTTGAAATATATAAGTTCAGTATTTTTGTCAGGAGGGAATTTTTGTTTGCTTTCAGAATGTGTAGCTTCTCATCTAAGAAAAGTTGACATCGATCTTCTTCATCCGTTGAGGGATGCAGTTGAGAACTTTCTCCCGCGTTAGTTATTACGTTCTTGAACATTATGTGGCTCAACTCGCCGTAAGAACGTAAGAACGTGGGGAAAAATTCTTAATCTCGTTGACAGGCATTTTCCAAATGCAACAATGTCAAAGTGAGTTACAATTGCATGGATAAATATGTAGAACGATGTTACAACTAGCGACGACAACAAAACGAAACAGCTAGAACCTCGGCCTGACAGCTAAAGAATTTAAGCAACGGTACAGAAATCATCAGAAATCCTTTCTCAATGAAAAGTACCTCAATAAAACAGAACTCTCTAAGCACGTTTGGTCGTTTGGAACTTGAAAAAGAAAAATTGTAATTTTAATATCTAATGGTCAGTCATCAAAGACCTCACTCAACCGCATTCCTCAACGGATCTTTGCTTAGAAGAGAAGCCACACATTCTGAAAGCAAACTAATTCCCTCAAAATGCCGCCATCGAAACAAATTTCACTTAAAGAACATATGCCGCGCAAGGATCACCTGATATAAACGTTATTTTTGAACGCTTTTTTTAAACATTGTTTTTAAACTTGACCGTTATTTTTAAAATTTTTAAAATTTAAGTTGACAGTTATTTAAAAATAGCAAAAATAGAAACAATATGACATTTTAGGACTACATTATATATATATGTATATATATATATATATATATATATATATATATATATATATATATATATATATATATACTGTCTAACTGTCTAACGTTATAGAGTTTACAAATACCGATGACATCGTAGAGAGTAAATCAGATAATAAAATTCCGACGAAGAACGAAAACCAAAAAAATAGAGGTATGTACATGATGAGCAACAGGCCCGCACAGAGACTAAAGTGGGCCCGGGGCAAAATAAAGAATTGGGGCCCCCCTTGCAAAAATTTCGAAAGCCATTTTACGGATAAATCTATATATATAATATATAATATAATTAGGAGGCCCCTCTCGAGCTTGGGGCCCGGGGCAAATTGCCCCAGTTGCCCTCCCCTCTGGGCGGGCCTGATGAGCAATCCTTTTATGTGAAAAGGTTGAGATCATTTTATAAACTAGAATATTAACTGTATTGCAAGCATGCAGTTTGGCTTTAACATATAAGTAAAACTAATAAATTTGTTTTGGAAATAAAAAATCTGAAAACTAATCTGCCTCTCGCCATGCACTGAAGTTATGACCAGTTAGTAGAGTTGTCGACTTGTTGGTTTCCTCGTGTGCCTCAGAGTGGCTTGTTTGACGCAGAGTGTTCCGGTTTTCCTCCTTCCAAAAAATCAAAACTATAATTGCCTCAATTAGTTCTATCAAGGGGTGAGGGCCATTGGGTTGTTAACAAATAAATATAATTAGCACAAAAATATGATCATATTAAAAATTTAATAATTTTAGGGGAAGGGAAAACATTGATCACACTTTTTACTGTGTAAGATTAAATCAATAATTACTTTTTTATTCAACAGATAAACTAAAGAGAACAAACAAGGAAAGAAAAAACACAGATTTATTTGATTCTTTACACCCAGGGAATGTTGAAGGTAAGAAAACAAAAGCATTACATCTTTTTTACTTCAAATTGTGAAATCTTCATCAAAAATAAATATAATTTTCACGTGGCAATTAGCTATTAAAGCTAAAGTACAAATCACTCACAAATGGGGCAAAATACGAAAATACGTTCTATTTAAAAAGTTTTTGTTCTTTCATGTAGGAAAACGCCTGCGCACCCTGACAAAGATGTACCATTGAAAGACAGCAAGAAAAAGAAAAAGAAATCGTGTGGAAAATCACCACGAAATCGTGCGGTTTATTAGTCTAAGGCTGAAGTCGTTTTCACGTTTTCATACGTTGTAATCGTGAATGTATTCTTAAATGTCATTAAATATTTTTTTTGGTTATTATTAACCAATTTACAATCTGTATATCGCTTTTTTTACTAATCCCCGAGCCCGGGCGTAGGGCCGAAGGCCCGGAGCCCGGGTGAGGGTGCTAATCTCGACATGCGTGGAGTTCACTTTACACGCGTGTAGAAAAAGCAAGGGAGACAAAATCTGGAAATGGTTTGTATATATATATACGTCGTAGGGTGTCACGCAGTAAGAATAATTGGGCACTGGTGACTAGCTTTGAGGCAAACTTATAGTTTTTTCCATATTTCGCGAAACAAAGTAGTTTCAAATGGTTTCGTTTTAAACGGAAAGAAGCAGAACAACGAATAAAAGAAGGATACAAACAGCCGGTTTAATATATCTTGAAGAGAAAACAGAAAACCTGAAGAAACCAAACGTATGGTAAACAAAAACTCGATCTCAATTGTAGTGTTTGTGGTCACAGGTCACTCAGTGGTCTCAAAATAATGTTAAAGTTGACGGTAGGGCATTTGTTTTTATTTATTTTGCTGATTGTAAATATATTCTGTAAACGCCAAGAACGGCAAGAGTTTTAAATATAAACCCTTTTAGACACTCGTAAGTTACTGTAAACTTTATAATCTAGCAACTATCTTATAAAATTTTATAACTTGTCCTTTAATATGTTGTTTTCAAGTTTTTGCTTTACCCATTAAGCAGTATACAGCTTCACGTTTCCGTGCTTTCCCTTTGCTACTGTGGACGTGATGTTTTTCATTGACTTAATTGCAAGCACTTATCATAAATACTCATAGGCTTTGTTTGTCCATTTTCTTTTGTACTGTATTATATATACAGACTGAAATTTATAGGTTGTCTGTTGTTTGTATCTCCTATTATAAATGTAGTTTTTGAGCTGTTAACTTTTAATCCTGCCATTGCAAAACATAAAAGTAATTGTTTGGAAACCTTCTAAATGGCTAAAAACAATGTATTTTTACAACCAGAGTTTAATATGAAATGTGTAATCATAAATTCTGTAATTATCCTGAGGAGTTATATCTGGAGTGCTTATTTTAATTGGAAGGTGGGGTGGGTGGGGTGTATTTCAAAAAGCATATAAAAGCAGGCGAGGGGTTGTTGCATTTATGTATTTCTAGTAATAAATATTTACCTCCAATAGGAGGTTGCGTTTTCACCCCTGTTTGCCTGTCCCATGTTTTTTTTCTGCCGGTTCATTTGTTTACTTGTGCCTTAATTTCTGTCTGCTTGTCTGTCTTCCTGTGTCTGTCTGTGTCTGTGTCTGTGTCTGTGTCTGTGTCTGTGTCTGTGTCTGTGTCTGTGTCTGTGTCTGTGTCTGTGTGTGTGTGTGTGTCTGTCTGTCTGTCTGTCTGTCTGTCTGTCTGTCTGTCTGTCTGTCTGTCTGTCTGTCTGTCTGTCTGTCTGTCTGTCTTCCTGTGTCTGTGTCTGTCTGTCTGTCTGTCTGTCTGTCTGTCTGTCTGTCTGTCTGTCCGTCTGTCTGTCTGTCTTCCTGTGTCTGTCTGTGTCTGTGTCTGTGTCTGTGTCTGTGTCTGTGTCTGTGTCTGTGTCTGTGTCTGTGTCTGTGTCTGTGTCTGTGTCTGTGTCTGTCTGTCTGTCTGTCTGTCTTCCTGTGTCTGTCTGTGTCTGTGTCTGTGTCTGTGTCTGTGTCTGTGTCTGTGTCTGTGTCTGTGTCTGTGTCTGTGTCTGTGTCTGTGTCTGTGTCTGTGTCTGTGTCTGTGTCTGTGTCTGTGTCTGTGTCTGTGTCTGTGTCTGTGTCTGTGTCTGTGTCTGTGTCTGTGTCTGTGTCTGTGTCTGTGTCTGTGTCTGTGTCTGTGTCTGTCTGTCTGTCTGTCTGTCTGTCTGTCTGTCTGTCTGTCTGTCTGTCTGTCTGTCTGTCTGTCTGTCTGTCTGTCTGTCTGTCTGTCTGTCTGTCTGTCTGTCTGTCTGTCTGTCTGTCTGGCTGGCGCCATGAACTCTCACAAAGTACCGCAAAGATTTTTACGATTTTTATATTAACCTACTGGGAGTAGATATTGATGAAAGAATGAATTTTAGTCACTATATTAGAGAACTATGTAAGAAGGCCAGTACGAAAGTAGAAGTTCTAATGCGTTTGCGCATCAGATCCCATGTTCGGCTAAATTAACTATTTATAAGTCATCAATCCTACCGTACCTTACTTATTGTCATGTAATATGGCATTTTTGTAAGACCTCTGATAGTGGAAAGGTAGAGCGCATCCAAGAACGGGCGCTGAGAGCTGTATATAGAAATAAGTTAGATTCCTACGAAGCACTCCTTAATCCGCAGCCAGCAAGTTTACCATCGCTATAGAATAGGAGATTACAAGATATTGCTATTTATATGTATAAAGTAATAAAACAATTGGTACCCAGCAGTGTAGCTGATGTTTTCAATGTCAAAAAAGTAAATTATTCATTAAGAAACAGCGATTTTGACATACCAAGCTTCAATACCATTACCGGTCTTATGGTTAAGGTAGAGTAGTGACATTAAAAACTCGCCTAGCCTTGATGTATTTAGGGGTAATATTCGAAAACTAGATTTTGATAGTTTGTTGAGAAATAATTGCAACTGCTGTGATCCCTGTAGTGCTTGATTAATGAGCTGCTGTTAGGTTATTATTTGTATTTATTGATTTAATTTATAGGAAAAGTTTTATGTAACTAATTTAGGTAAATAGTGTCCCCAATTAGCTGTCAATGCTAAAGAAATCTAGACACTAAAATAAAGTTAATTAATATTATTATTATTATTATTATTATTATTATTATTATTATTATTATTATTATTATTATTATTATTATTATTATTATTATTATTATTATTATTATTATTACTATTATTATTATCATCAGAAAGATTGATCATTGACCGAAAAACGAGCCTTTTAATTTCGGTTTAATTTGGTTGAAAATTGGATGAAAATTTCATAAAAGTTTCTCTGTGTAGAAGAAATAATTGCTGAAAAAATGCTTGATTCCGCTTATTATTATGCTTTACATTCACAAACAAGCTGAGGCCACATTAAAATCCGGAAACAACAGATAATAAAGCAGTGTAGAAAGGTGGTAACGTTTCGAGTGGAGGCCTCCAAGTCAATATTTCATTATCAGTCAGTATTTAAAGAAGTAGAGAAAATTTTCGCAGTTTACTACCTTTCCACTTTGCTTTATTCAAAACTTTGGCTACGACAACATTCTTACTTTCAACACTCTCAAATAACAAAGGTACAAATCATGAATCAGAAATCGAATTCTTCAAAGACGAAGAAAGATAAAGGATTGTATTTGCCGATGTCGAATCAATTCCAAAAAGCTAAAGGAATTGAAAAAAGACACCCCAAACGGACATATAAAAACTGCTGTAAATGCATCTCGAAATTTGCTAAGTGCTCTTCAAGCTGCAAATGCAATGACGGATTTGCAGAAAAGCAAGTCTGCAACAATGCTTGTTTATGCTTGTGTATGCTTGTTGGTGCTTGTTGATGCTTGTGTATGGTTGTTGATACTTGTTGACGCCTGTTGATGCTCGTTGAGGTTGTTGATGCTTGTTGACGCCTGTTGATGCTTGTTGATGCTTGTGTATGCTTGTTGATGCTTGTGTATGCTTGTTGATGCTTGTTGATGCTTGTTGATGCTTGTTGATGCTTGTTGATGCTTGTTGATGCTTGTTGATGCTTGTTGATGCTTGTTGATGCTTGTTGATGCTTGTTGATGCTTGTTGATGCTTGTTGATGCTTGTTGATACGTGTAGATGCTTGTTGATGCTTGTTGATGCTTGTTGATGCTTGTTGATGCTTGTTGATGGTTGTTGATGGTTGTTGATGGTTGTTGATGGTTGTTGATGGTTGTTGATGCTTGTTGATGCTTGTTGATGCTTGTTGATGCTTGTTGATGCTTGTTGATGGTTGTTGATGCTTGTGTATGCTTGTTGATGCTTGTTGATGCCTGTTGATGGTTGTTGATGGTTGTTGATGGTTGTTGATGGTTGTTGATGGTTGTTGATGGTTGTTGATGGTTGTTGATGGTTGTTGATGGTTGTTGATGGTTGTTGATGGTTGTTGATGCTTGTTGATGCTTGTTGATGGTTGTTGATGGTTGTTGATGGTTGTTGATGCTTGTTGATGCTTGTTGATGCTTGTTGATGCTTTTTGATGCTTGTTGATGCTTGTCGATGCTTGTGTATGCCTGTTGATGGTTGTTGATGGTTGTTGATGGTTGTTGATGGTTTTTGATGCTTGTTGATGGTTGTTAATGGTTGTTGATGGTTGTTGATGGTTGTTGATGCTTGTTGATGGTTGTTGATGGTTCTTGATGGTTGTTGATGCTTGTTGATACTTGTTGATGCTTGTTGATGCTTGTTGATGCGTGTTGATGGTTGTCGATGCTTGTGTATGCTTGTTGACGCTTGTTGATGGTTGTTGGTGCTTGTTGAAGCTTGTGTATGCTTGTGTATGGTTGTAGTATATAGTAAGGCTCTATATCGTGTATTATATGCAGTACATTATGTTGTGTACATGTTGCGTACACATATATGGTGGGCTCAATATGCATTTGGTGACTGCGTGTCATGGAATTATAACCCTAATTTGTAAGCGACGCCATATTGGAGGGCCCCACACACAGAATAGTAAGACAACCAGAAGTCCGACTCGAGTGAAAACTTGTCCGCATTTCTTCAATGCGCATGCGCGATATTTTACGCCATCCGACGCCATCCTACGCGATCCTACGCAATGTTCTACGCCATCCTACGCAATCCTGGCAAGTTCCCCCGGCAGTTTTAACCTTCTTTTGAAGGTCCAAACTGCCGGGGGAACTTGCCAGGATGGCGTAGGATGGCGAGGAATCAAGATGCGCGAGGCGACATGCGCGAGGACATAAACTTCAAAGGTTCCGACGCCTGTCGGACTTCTGGTTGTCTTACTATTCTGTGGCCCCACATGAGGAGTGATTTGCTATATTTTACTGTTGTGAATTCGTTATTACTCGGGCTACCTGTGGTAGCCGAGTCTAGGTTTCGCGATTATTTTTATTTTTTTTTTTTTTTTTTTTTGCGACGCGTTATTAGTCCTCCGCGCGGCCGCTGGCGATATTGACCAATAAGCTTTGCGAAACTGAGCCATGTGACTATATCTATGCTGCATGGGTGATGTGCGGATATGCCTTCTTTCTTTTCGACTGGAGTGGTTCGAAGTGTTCTTGTGTGCTTGCTTGGTAATAGAAGTGTCTGGGATCAGTTATGTGGCTGGCAAGTATCTTGTTCTCGTTGTCAAGTGTTTTCGTCGTAAGTATGCTCACAACGCTTACAGCTGCACACACCGATATTATCGATCGCAGTGAATCTACACTAAAATATGAGCAATTTCGACACGGGTTCTTCTGCGATCAACCAACTATGAATGCCAAGTTACCTATGAATGCCAAGTTATCTATGAATGCCAAGTTAACTATGAATGCCAAGTTATCTATGAATGCCAAGTTACCTATGAATGCCAACAGTACTTATATGAAAGCCCACAGTACTTATATGAAAGCCAACAGTATCATTTTAACAAATTGTGCATACTCTACATATTGTGCTGGAAAGTATTACATGTACCTTGAAGCTGAATGTCCAAGTCTTCCAGGCCTGAAGTTAGTAACTGACAATTCATACAACAGTGATATAAAGGTAAATATTATGTTTGTTTTCATTGTTTCATCAAGTGTATGCATTATTGTCTGTTATATGTATTTGTTATCAATCGTTTATTCACAGATTTTATTCGAGCACATGTTTATAGTATCAGATACCAATAACCATGTTTCGCTTGACAATTTACAGTCATTTGAGAAACCAAATAATCTGCAGTTGTCTGTAAAAGCTACTGCTAGTAACTCAGAGTCTTATAATTCAGAGTCCAGATCTCGCTGTGCAAAGTTTATTACTCAGAAGAGTGTGTTAACTGTAAGACATGTCCGCCATGTTCCACGTGATCGAGAACCAAGTAGAATTCCAGCTAAGAAACTGTCTCGTCTTATGAATAAAAGCAGAAAACTAAGAAAACAAGTTCGAAAGCAGATTAAAAAGAATGTACCTAGGTCATCTCGAATTCATCGTTTTCTTTCTGCATCTAGTCGTGAACGTAAAAAGCTACTGAGTGATCGAGTAACATTTTTACCCCAATTTAGTAAAAAGATGAATAAGAAACGTCTACATCATATAAGACGGCGTAAAAAACAAACGATTACACCGCAAAATTATTTATTTCACTTAAAAAGTACTAAAAGGAGCTGCAAATTTTATACAAAGTCACTAAATAATTCAGAAGCAGAGCTTACTTACAAGAATTTAAATCACAGGATGAATTATTGCAAGTTTAACCTTTGTAGAGACATAGAGAAAAATCCTGGTCCTACTTTCATAATTGATCCAAGTAAAACTATTAATGCTCCTTATAGTCAAGGAGATATTGATGTATTTGGTCCTAATGCAGGACAGCAATGTGTTGCTATGAGTTTATGTGCTTTAATATACAACATTAACAACAATTCAATAATTGAGTCAAGAGATCTTATTCAAATTATGAACATTGGTAATGAATTATACTCTGCATTATCAAGATTATCAAGGCAATCTTATTTATTGCTAACTGAATTACCCACAGTGGTTACAGTACTAAACATAAATTATCAACTTGAGTTTAGTGAAAGTTACACTGGTAATCTCCATGCAGCTACTTTGAATGAAAACATCCCATATGTCATGCCCTTAGATTGTGCTTTGCAAAGTTTGCTTCTAGAAAGTTATAATTCATTTTTGTTAACAATCGGATGTAATACTGTATCAGTTTATACTCTTTGAAATGGTTTACTAAAGATATTTGATTCTCATGCAAGAGACTCATTTGGTATGGCCCATTCTCATGGAACATGTGTGTTGTTGGAAGTAAATTCAATTAATAATTTGGTAGAATATTTCAAGAACTTACACAGACGTGATGTTTTATTTGAGCTCAAAGGTGTTAAAATTACTGTTATGCAATTTACACCAATTACAAATTTGAATAGTTCATCAACATGTGATAATGAGACATTTAATGACAAATTTATTCCTGGACAATGTGCCATATCCCTCGATGCTATTTGCTTTTCTACTATTCTAGCATGTAGTTACTGGAATGATGTGACATTGACTGCTGTGGCAGAACATGGTATGTTGGCTTACCAGGAAGGCTTGAATGATGGGAATGAGTTTACATATGATTATTTACCGCATGCATTTAATATACATGGATGTGATGTTGAGATAGAATTTGGTTCAAGATATAGATACCAGGGTATATTGTCTTCCAACTCTGTTTCTACTAAACAAGTGCTTGAGAGGTTAATTTTAGACAACACCACAGAAAATACTGGATTTTTGCTCTGGCTTTCAAACTATTGCTTAGCTTGCATTTTTCAGCATAATACAAGACAAAAAACGAAATATTTCTTGGTGGCATGCGATGAAAGCCAAACAATTAGTTTATTTGAACAATTTAATGATACACATTTTCTCATTAATAAATTTTGTAATATTGTTACACAAAAACTTAAATGTGAAGAAGTACAATTCAACATCCAATTTTTGTCATGTTCATGTCCATTAACAAAATCAGAGAGGCAAAAAGTTCTAAGAAAGCAAAAGTCTACCACACAAAAAAGGTTACAGAAAAGGTTACTTGCTGACAAAAACAGAGAGAAATATGCAAATTTGGAACCTGCAAAGAAAAAAATAATGTTTGAGAAAGCTGCTTTACACTACAAAATTATGGATCCCACAAAGAAGCAGGGTCGGTTTGAAACAAATGCCAAAAAATATAACTCCATAGATCCTATGAAGAAAAAAGAACTGGTTGAAAGAAATGCAGAAATATATAAATCAATGGATGTTGTGAAAAAGAAAGTACTTCTTGAAAGAAATGCACAAAAATATAAATCAATGGACCCTGTGAAAAAGAATGTTCTTGTCGAAACAAATAAACAAAAATATAAATCAATGGACCCTGTGAAAAAGAATGTTCTTGTCGAAACAAATAAACAAAAATATAAATCAATGGACCCTGTGAAAAAGAATGTTCTTGTGGAAACAAATAAACAAAAATATAAATCAATGGACCCAATGCAAAAGAAAGTTCTTCCTGAAACAAAAACAAAAAAATATAAATTAAAAAAATGTAAATTATCAGTGGATTTACATGACTTGGATGATTATATTTCTAGGTTTCACAGTAAAATAAAAGAAGGTCCTTATTATATATGTTCTGTTTGCAATCGGTTACTCTACAGAAAATCAGTCGTATCATTAAACCAAAATAAGTACACAGATGTCCCTGAAACTCTGTTCACTGATGCAAAGTCATTTGATGAAAAATATTACATTTGTAAAACCTGCCATTCAAAGGTATCAAAGGGGAAAATTCCTTGCCAAGCAATATATAATAACATGTATGTTGATAACATACCGGCTGAGAAGATAATTTTTTTGAGAAGATAATAGTCATGCCAAAAGGACAGCAAAGAAAAGTTAAGGGAGCAATTTGTAATGTGCCGGTTGAATGTGATGAGACATGTAAAGTTTTACCACGGCCACCAGAAAGATCAGGAATTATAATGTTGAAACTTAAACGTAAACTTGAATTCAGAGGTCATGTGTATTTTCAAGCAGTACGTCCTCAGTTCATTCTTGATGCTCTTAACTGGCTCAAGGTAAACAATCCATTGTATAATAATATTACAATTGATATTCAAAATATCAGTGCAAAACTTACCAGTTTAGAACAAGATGACAATACTTCAGGTATGAATTTTGATAAAAATGAAAAGTCCTTAACAGAAAACTGCAAGCAACCTGTTATGAATGATGATGATACTGAGGAAAAAGATGACCCATTGAATGAATATAGGCAAGCAACTAATGAGACATGTTTACAATCTGTATTGCCAGATTACCCTGTTACAATACAAAGTAGTGAAAATTGTTCATTAGGTAATGAAGTGTACAATATTGCACCTGGAGAAAACAAACACCCTGTATCACTAATGAGAGACATAAAATGTGAAGAGCTTGCATTCCAGTGTTGTTTCCAAAAGGACAGTTTGGCTTCACAGATGATAGAAAGATTAAATTGTCACCAGTGAAGTACTTCAATGCTCGACTTTTACATTATAGTGGAAGATTTGCAACAAATCCAGAGTATCTTTTCTTTGCACAATTTATAATGGAACAAAAAAAAGTATCAGATAGTATTAATATAGCCTTAAAAAAAATTCATGGCCAACCTGTAACTGCATCACAAATAAAATCAGATGTAAACAAGTTAAAAGGCTTAATTTGTGAAGATCAGGCATATTTGTTTTTAAGGCAAATTCCAGGCACACCACCCTACTGGCAAAAATTTATGTATGAAGTAGTAGCCATGGTAAAACAACTTGGGATTCCAACATGGTTTATGACATTATCATGTGCTGATCTTAGATGGCCTGAGTTGTTTCAGATTATAGCTAGAACACAAGGTAAAAACATGACTGATGAACAAGTTGGAGCTTAATCCTGTTGTTGTTGCAAAGCATTTTCAATATAGAGTTGAAACATTTTTCTAAATCTTAATCCTGTTGTTGTTGCAAAGCATTTTCAATATAGAGTTGAAACATTTTTCACTGAACTTCTGCTTGGCCAAAATAATCCAATAGGTAAAATAATCTATTATGCCCTCCGTATTGAATTTCAAATGAGAGGATCTCCTCATTTACATGCATTAATATGGACTTCTGATTGCCCCAAACTTACATCTGACAACAAAGAAGCTTATATACAATTTATAGATAACCATGTACAAGCCTATCTTCCAGATGAGGAAACAGAACCAGAGTTACATGAGTTAGTTAAAACTTATCAAAAGCATTCTAAAACCTGCAGAAAATACAAAAATATTAGTTGTAGATTTAATTTTGGTCAATATTTCACCAAAAGCACAATAGTAGCAGAACCTCTTAATAGTGATCAAGATGAAGGAATCAAGAGTAATATACTTGACAGGCGAACACATATTCTGACCTCAGTCAAACAGAAAATAGATGAAATACTAAACCCATCCAAGCCAGATTATAATGAAACATTAAATGATGCAGACATTCTAAAATCAGTAGGTATCAATGAGGATGAATATTACTGGGCTCTATCAATATCACCAGACTCTGATTTTGAGTTGCATCTCAAAAGGCCTGTAGACAGCTGTTTTATTAACAATTACTTTGTTGCTGGTGTAAAGGGATTTGCAGCAAATGTTGACTTGCAACCTGTATTCAATCACTACAAATGCATAACATATGTCTGCTCATACTTTACTAAAGATGAAACTGAATGTTCTCAAGCTATTACAAATGCAGCAAAAGAAGCAAAAGCTGCTAACATGAATATTAGAGATGGCCTTAAAAAAATTGGTGCTGCTTTTCTCTCTACAAGAGAAGTTAGTTCACAAGAATGTGTCTACAGATCAATGCCTGAACTTTGGTTGAGAAAAATATTTCCCAAAACAATTTTTGTTAGTACAGATTTCCCAGAAAAAAGGGTGCGTGTAACTAAGGCACAAGTGGAACTTGATGTTCACAAGAATGTGTCTACAGATCAATGCCTGAACTTTGGTTGAGAAAAATATTTCCCAAAACAATTTTTGTTAGTACAGATTTCCCAGAAAAAAGGGTGCGTGTAACTAAGGCACAAGTGGAACTTGATAACTAGACGATGATAGTACAGATATCTTTAAGTCAAATATAATTCAGCGTTACAGCATTAGACCAACATCAATTCCAGTTGTTGATAACTTATGTCTGGCAGAATTTGCTGCATATTACTATAAAGATTATAAAATTGATTATAGTGAAACAAAAGATTCACAACCTGATGTTCTAACAGATGACTTGGTTGAATCACAAACAATAAGTGATACAACACAACGCCTTCCAAAAAAAATAAAATTAATTAACACCAATGAATACATGAAATGTAGAAAAGTTAAGGCTGTATTAAGGTATCATACACCTAATAAAAGAAAAGAACCAGAATCTTATTTTCACCATTTACTTATGCTCTATTATCCATGGCGTGATGAAAGTAAACTAATGGCTTCAGATCAAACATATACATCAAAGTTCTATGAACCTGATGTCCAAGCTATTGTTGAACACAATAGAACAATATTTGAACCTCATGCAGATGCTGTTAGTGAGGCTCTTGAAGTATTAAAATCTAATCAGGGCAATATTATTCGCTCATTTGATTCAATAAATGATCAAGAAAATGCCGATTTACAAGGTGAAATGCAAGATGACTCAAACCCACATGAATCATTTAATGAACAATTACCATCACATCTTGACTCAACACAATCCAATCAGCATACTTCCCTTGGAGTAATTACTTCTTACAATCGACCAACAGAGATCTCTGATGATAAATTACGTGAAACTGTGAGGTCCTTGAACATCGAGCAACGTTATGCATATGATACATTTCTGACATGGTGTAGGAATACAATGAAAAACATGAACAGCTTAAAACCCGTTGAAATAGAACCAATCTATCTTTTCTTAACTGGTGGTGGAGGTGCAGGTAAAAGTCACTTGATTAAAACAATATACCATACAGCAGTTAAAACTTTTAGACATCCTCCTATTAACCCTGAATTATCAACAGTTCTTCTCATGGCACCAACAGGTGTGGCTGCAATAAACATTGACGGAACAACAATAAATACTGGTCTTGCAATTCCCAAAGAAACTGGTGATAATGTACCTGCAATGTCAGACCAAAAGAAAACACAATTAAGACTATCATTATCTGACCTAAAGCTAATAATAATAGATGACATTTCTATGGTTGGAAACACTACCTTACTACATATCCACCAAAGATTAAAAGAAATATTTGGCACCACCAGTTCTCTGCTATTTGCTGGAATTACTATTATAGTTGTAGGTGATCTATGCCAACTTCCACCAATACGTAAGAGATTTGTATTTGACAATTATTTCAAAAATGATTCTTATAATCTATGTCACCCATGGAAAGTCTTCAAAATTATAGAACTTAATAAAATCATGAGACAGAAAAACGACCAAGCATTTATTGAACTACTTAACAGAATAAGAACTGCAAGTCAAACAGAAGATGACATTAAGATAATCCAATCAAGATCAATAACCCCATCTGATCCTAATTACCCATCAGATGCACTTCATATCTGGGCTGAAAATGCTCCTGTTGATGAACATAACAAGAAAAAACTAGAAGAACTGTCTGGATCCTTATTTATTCTTAAAGCTAAAGATCAGTATCCAACAAATGTAAGCAAACAAGATATTGATAGAGTTTTAGCAAGAGGACGGTCTGAAACAGGTGGACTTGATTATGAAATTCTGATTAAAGAAGGTGCTAGAGTAATGCTTACAACAAATATTAGTATTCCAGATAGACTCATCAATGGACAAATGGGCACTGTCTTTAAAATTGATGTCAGTCAAAATAACCAAAAACCAACTGTTCTCTATATCAAATTTGATGACTCAAATGCTGGTAAAGACTTAACTAACACTTGTGGCAGCCCTTTTGCAAGAGAAAACAACGTAGTTCCCATTGAGCCTGTATTAGCAAAGATCAAAATAAGACCAGGTAAAGCATCTTCTCCAGAAATACAGAGACTACAATTCCCTGTTACACTTGCTTGGGCATGTACTGTACATAAGGTTCAAGGTCTAACACTTGAAAAAGTTGTAATCAGTTCTGACTTGATAAAACAGAGAGCGTTTAACTATGGACAAATTTATGTTGCCTTAAGCCGTGCAACTTCTTTCCGTGGTCTGTATATTTTAGGACAAATTGAGAGTAAGCATATTAAAGCAAATCCTAAAGTTTTTGAAGAATACCAAAGACTACGAAATGAATGTATGGTTCCACATTCAACAACTGTACTGCAAGACAATTTCAATGGTTTGACCCTATCACTTTTAAATATAAGATCTCTCAAAAAACATAGCATCGATATTAAATTTGATTCAAGAGTTTTCAATAGTGACATCATAACTCTTACTGAAACCCAACTACTACCTCAGGATTTTGACAATGAAATTTTAAATAATCTCAGTCCTTTCAAACTCCACCGTCAAGATCATGATACGGATAAATATTCGAGTATGGCACTTTGCACAAGAAATACTGTAGAAATCAGAGAGTGTGAATATTTTTCTTCACTAAATGCACTAAAATTTGACCTGGTTAATAGTCAATCCCAAGAAAAAACAACTTTTCTTTTGCTGTATCGAAAGCAAGCCTCCAACATCCCGCAATATGTAGATTCTTTGGGATACGTGTTAAATAGTTATACAATTGACATGATTCTTGGTGACTTTAATATTAATTACTTGAATGACAATCAAGTTCAACCACTAAAATCTTTAATGGAATCTCTCAATTACACTCAGATTGTAACAAAACCTACATTTATTTCTTCTGGTAGCTTATTAGACCATGTGTATGTTAGATCCACAGTATTTCAAATAATTGACAATTATGTAGTCAATGTGTATTATTCTGATCATGATGCTATCAAAATCGTAGTACAATATTGCAACTAGGGAATAATTATATCTGTCACATTAATCGAAATATTATATTAATTACATGTAGTTACATCCAATTCTTTCTGGCAATTGTTATCAAGCAAGTTTATCTTACACCATGTACATAGTCTCCTCAGACATCCATGGATCCATATTCACAAACCATATTTACAATGAGGGGTGGGCCATTGGAAATCTTGCAGGGAGGGGGTGACAATTCCTGTGCAAGGAAAAGTGATAAAAAAATCCTGTAGGTAATACAGTATACAGAGAATACTGGCAAACTGTTTACAACTTTAATAAATAATGCCTTTATTGTCCAAAAACAAATCCTGCAGAGCTTACATAGGACGAAATATATCAGGCTTAGAAATAATTTTTTTGCCCCTTCCAAAGATTTCTAATGGTCCACCCCTGAATTAGTGCAGTTACACTGCACTTGTACTTAGGATGGTGCACCTATACTCGTGCCTCTGTCCTGAAAAGGATCAACTTGAACACCTGGACAACCTGAACCATTGGACATACATTAAGTAAGTAATCTGAATCTCTTTAATGTTGCAAAGTTACCATGCATCCATAGCTTAATTGCTTTTTAACCCACTTATTTTCTCCATGTTTCATATTTTAGATAAAACTAAACATCTGGTAGAATCATGAGAAGCCTCAGCAATATTGATACGCTAGCTGTTGAAGTTGTGCGTTGGACCATTACAGCACCAACCACCATTTTATTACTCTGGTATATATATTAAATGACTTTATAACATTGATATATCTGGTATTAATGAAGGAGCAAAGAAATTAACGCTGGCATCTGAAGTAAATGTGTTCTATGACCACACAGTTGGAGTTGTGAATTGGACTATTAAACCGACAACCACCAATTTATTACTCTGGTATTAAATGACTTCACAACATTGATATATCTGGTTTTAATAAAAGCACAAAGAAATTAACACTGGTGTCTGAAGTAAATGGCTTCTACGACCACACAGTTGGAGTTGTGAATTGGACTATTAAACCGTCAACCACCAATTTATTACTCTGGTATTAAATGACTTTATAACATTGATATATCTGGTATTAATGAAGGAGCAAACAAATTAACACTGGTGTCTGAAGTAAATGGCTTCTACCACACAGTTAGAGTTGTGAGTTGGACTATTAAACCGTCAGCCACCAATTTATTACTCAGTGGTATTAAATGACTTTATAACATTGATATATCTGGTATTAATAAAAGAGCAAACAAATTAACACTGGTGTCTGAAGTAAATGGCTTCTACGACCACACAGTTGGAGTTGTGAGTTGGACTATTAAACCATCAACCACCAATTTAGTACTCTGGTATTAAATGACTTTATAACATTCATATATCTGGTATTAATATAAAAAGAGCAACGCCAATTACAATATGAATACCAATGTATACGAATACCAAAAGTATATTAATAAATGCTAAAAGTATATGTATCAATGCCAAAGTTAAAGCAATGTCATGATGGCTTTCAGTATATGAATTCTATGTTGTCCCAATCTAGGTTGTCCATGCATGTAAGTTTATAATTGTAGTCAATAAAAAAAATGTTCTTTGTAAAACAAGTGAGTGTGCTTTCTATAATTAGCTTTCTAACATGTCCTCCTCCACCAATCTCGTTCTCCATGCCCAGTAGCCCGAGTTAACGCCTAGCGGGCGTCTTGTTTTCGCATATAATCACGAAATAGACGAACAACACAAGTCCATTTTAGTATTTCAAGCAACGGGACACATCATGGAACTATGGAGGACCTAAGAACGTGAAGGGAAACTGAATCGTAAGTAAATAAGTTGATGTTTTGACGAAATTTCGAAGAGGACAGAGAGCTCCCGAAGGGTGATTTACTAAGAAAACGGGAAACCCAACATTGCAAACGGCCGGTGGTTAATAAACTGATTTGTAGGATACAAATGTGTGATAATACTGTAATTGTGGAATGTTCACAATCGAGTAGATCATTTTAAAAAGCCGAAGGACGTGAAAAATTATGGGACAGAAGATAGTGGATTGACTTGTAGAGTTGTGAGTAGATTTCGACAAGCAGCATATTTCTTTGGCAACATAGGAGCATGTTAATACTCTAAAGTTTGTAATATTTATCTTTGGTGCCCTCCATAGAAGCATAGTTAATAGAAAGAGAGATAGAAGTAACTGTAGCATGCATTATAACAAGAACGTGCCAGTTTGTTTTAAGATACTCCATGCTCAGTGTCCAATGGCAAGTCATGTATAACGTGTTAAGTTGTCCACATTGTTTCTTAACAGCTGAGCTATTTTACTCCCTGTCATTTTGATGAAAAAATTGTTTGTGAGTATCTGTAAAATTGAATGTGATATTTGTATGTTATGTTGTAGGTTAAAATGAAACAACAATGAAGGAAGAACTTAAAGGTGAAGCGCAACATCACAACTTAATACAGAATATATATTGAACTACGTGTCATTTTATATAGTTTTCAAACTTTGTCGACAATGATTTGATTAAAGGAAATTCTTACAATTAATGAGTGTATTTTGTCTTGTGTAGTTTGATTCTGTATAAATGTACTATATAATGATAAATTTAAAAAATTTAATCTGTTCTCTGGCTTTTGTATGTTATGAAAGTTGTGGCAGAACTAATACTGTACTATCAGTGTGTAACTAACTGATCAACAAGGCCAGTGTCAACCTCGTACCCAGGCTCTTTTCAACCCGCCGCGCGGAGAAAGACCCTGGGACAAATTTTGTTTGGACCGGGGTGGGTAGAGATGATTTAAAGCTTCTTGCCTGAAAGATTTTACCGTTTGAAGAAATACTTCGATCTTGGATTCAAGAGTTCAGCGCTAAGTGGGTACAATATATATGGCTATGATTTCTGATTTAATATGTTCACAAGAAACGGGTGACGTACGAGGGTCTGACGGCGAAGAAAAGCGAAAAGCAATGACGGCGGTGGTAAATATTTTTCCCGTTTTAAATTCGGATTCCTTATCTAGCTGCTGAGGGTTTTTTGCTATAATGCTATCCTTACACACACTATACTTGTTTTGATGTGAATACTACGCAAATTATCGACGTGTGCATGAGCGGAGAGAAAGTCTTATACAGTTTACACTGCGTCGTTGAACCCACTTGAACTGAACGGAGACAGAAACTGATTCGTCTCGCGAAAGCTTCGAATCCTCTATATCATGGTCACGTGACTACCAAAATCTGGTTGTGACAAATTTTGTTTGGGCAGGGGCAGTGTTGCCAACCTTGGGATTTTATCCCAAGATCTTGGGATTTTTTGAAGGAGTTGGGATTTTTTTGGGATTTTTTTCTCAGGGATTCAACCTTGGGATTTTTCTTGGGATTTTCCAGAGCAAACAGTTTCGGTTTTAAAAAGCTGATTTCAATGTTAATTGTTATTTTTTTAATTTACTTGATCATTATATCATACTCAGTGATCATACTTCCACTAGCCTATGTATTCATTTGATTCAGACAAGATGAAGTACTCTATCCAAATGAAGTATCACTGATACAGTGGGCTCAGATTGCTATAAACGGAAAAAATTTGGTACTCACAAAAGTATAATCTTTCGTGGAAACGTGAAAAAATGATATCATATAGACCACTTTCATAATAGCGACTAATTAGAATATTCTTTTATGTACATCTTAATAAGCCTTTCTGGCCTCTATTGTGTGCCTGCAATTCAAAAGAATGTTTGCCTCATAACGAGACAAAAAGGCTAATTTAATTAGATACACATAAAAGAATATTTAAAGTGAAGGCCTTTATGAAAGTGGTCTATAATGAGAACCGATTGTTTATAGGAGCACTGTGAACCTTGGGATTTTTTGGTAAAAAATAGGGAATCTTGGGATATTTTCAGACCTTTACTGGGATTTTTACGAAACTTGACTTGGCAACACTGCCAGGGGTGGGGTAGAGAGGATTCGAAGCTTTCGTTTGAAAGAAATACCGTTTGAGAAAATACTTCGATCTTGGAAGAGTTCAGCGCTAAGTGGGTACGATATGATTTCTGATTATGTTCACACAAGAAACGGGATAACGTAGAAGAGACTCGCGCCGCAGAGAAGCGAAGTAACGACGCAGATCGCAGACGGTAAATAATTCACCATTTCAAATTCACCTAAGTTATTCCTTCTCTAGCTGCTCAAGATTTCGACTATAATGCTTATTCTTATGCACAACTTGTTTTTATGTGAATACTATACGTAAATTATCGAGCTGGTGTAGAGCAGAGAGAAATTCGAAGCATTCGGACCGACGATCGTCTACATTTACCCAGACGGCAGTCTGAAGTTTTAATTTGGATAAACAACCCCGAGGAAAATATCTCAGCGCTTTGTATTTTTACGATTTATTTGGTGTGATGTATGTTGCCGATAATTTTTCGTTACTGTGAAATTAATGATCGGCCCTCAAGTTTGAGTACTGAATATCTTTGTATATTTCACTTATTTATATCAAAACTATGCCTAGTCCTGTGCGAGACGAATCAGTTTCCGCCTCCGTTCAGTTCAAGTGGGTTCAACGACGCAGTGTAAACAGTATAAGACTTTCTCTCCGCTCCACACTTCGATAATTTGCGTAGTATTCACATCAAAACAAGTATAGTGTGTGTAAGGATAGCATTATAGCAAAAAACCCTGAGCAGCTAGATAAGGAATCCGAATTTAAAACGGGAAAAATAGTTACCACCTGCCGTCATTGCTTTTCGCTTTTCTTCGCCGTCAGTCCCTCGTACGTCACCCGTTTCTTGTGAGCATATTAAATCAGAAATCATAGCCATATATATTGTACCCAGAGCCCTCCATACGAAAGAGTTGGGACACCGGAAGTGTGGGCGTGCGTGATCCGCCATTTTGGATCCTAAACAACAAGGCAGAAATAGCGTGAAAGACGTAAAATGACACAAAAACGAATATTACTCCGCTTTTCAGAAGACTTGATGGTTATTTTTTTTGGATAGCTGGTGTTTTAGTTGATCTGAGTCATTTTTAAAGAGTTTAGGTAAATATTGATGAAAATTCCGTCGAAATGAAAGCCTGAAAGAAAAGCCGCTGGTGCCTTCCCCTGCAGCTAAACAAGTAAGATACTGTATTATGTATAGATTTTGTCTTTATTTTTTTGTACGATAAGATCTAGAAGCTTCAAACTTAATTTGAATCAGTTTAAAGAGATTATAAACTTCTGTGGATCATGTTAAGTAAAGTAACCCCCATTTAAGTTATTTTTGATAGCAATACAGCCAATACTATTTATACATGTAAACATTATATATTCACAACCTATATATACTGTATAATTACAGTAAGTTATGTTTCGAGAGTTTCGTTTGCTATTAGTTTTTTAAATTTTGGTGGTTGTTATAATGAACCGATTTGGTTCTTAAAAGAACCGTTTAAGATTTGGTTCTAAAGACCTTTCAAACTTGGTGTTCCATCCACTTCATGTATGATGTATCTACTTGTCCACCAACAGAGAAAGTTGGTTACCAACTCTCTCATTAATTGCAACTGACCAAGATCCCAGACTGAGAAGTTTTTTTTTGCGCGGGGAAGGTATTTTTTTCGCGAAAAAATGCGCGGAAAACTTGCAATAAATGCGCGGAAATTTCATTCCGGAAGTCAATAACCATTGGTAATTAATCATTAACTTGTTAACAATATAGTTGTTTATTAAATATTATTTTATTTAAATGGATGCAATGTGGCAGAAAATAAAATCGATGTCTAGGAGCCCGGTGAGGGTGCTAATCTCGACATGCGTGGAGTCCACTTTACATGCGTGTTAAAATGCGAATCAGTTTGAGCGATCTGAATATTATATATATATATATATATATATATATATATATATATACATATGTGTGTGTGGACGGATATATGTGTAATGTGTGTGCGGTGATATCGTTGGAATGTTCGAATGTGACCTGGAGCATGTCATTGATTTCAATTTAAACAATGACAGCAAAGCAATTAAAACTGGTATTGCATTACACTAATCCTATATTCCTACTTTTATGCTGTTAATCTCAAGTGCAACCACTGACGTTGACGGAACCACCCACACAGCATTAGAACACATTAACGAATGACATCGAATATTTGATTAAACGTAACGTGATAATATTATTGCGGCTAAGCGGCTTGAACTTGCGAGCCCGCGCAGATATCGGCAACTTCTTGTCCAATCTAGCAACTTATGCGCGGATTGCGCGGATTGCGCGGATGCGGAAAAATCGACACCAAATGCGCGGATTTTTAGAACTGTAGAAAAAAATGCGCGGATTTTTAGAAGTGTAGAAAATTTTGCGCGGGGAATTAATTCCCTGCAACAAGAAAACTTCTCAGTCTGGCCAAGATCCTTTGCCACTTGAACTCTTTTGATTTTGTTTTTTCTTCTCCTCTAGTAAGGTTGTTATCTGTACCCTGAAGAATGTTTTTAATATTCTGGGTACAGCTTGATGGCAGTCAGGAATGTTGTGGTGATCAGAACTCAAACAAGCATCAATCAGGACATTCTGTGTAGTCACAGTACCTTTCTCATTTTTTTGTGAAGACTTTCTCAGCTGTTTCTAACAAGTGCTTTACTGTGGGAGCAATATAAACTACTGCTTGCTTCGTGTAATCACGCAACTGAACAAGATTCCTGCAATGCATGGGCATAGTGCCATAGTCATGTTGTGGTGGGATAGAAGGAGGGATTGTTAAAGCTTTAACACAAGTGTTGCAGTGATCATTTAACTTGATAAACTGATGATTTTACATGCAAAATGAAAATGAAAATAATTTATTAATAAGACCTTGTAGTTGTCATTTTTGCTATTTGCATAAATTTGCATAATCTGTAAGTACAGTATTAATGAACTGGGAGAATTGTGACTGTACTTTGTTTCAACTCTGTGACAATTTACTGTTTGAGATAATGCAAGAAAAACTTCAACAATAAGGCCACGTGAAAATTCAATATACTGCATGTGCTGATTAAGGATACAAATTGATTGCAGTGGGTACTTCATGTTTAATAGCATTGTATAGCCAGTAGCCCTACAGGAATATCGCAGTTTCATTGCATTTTCAACAGTCAAATTAGACCAAAGTGCTGAAAAATAAGAATGACCAATTATATTGACCTAGGCTGCTATACATTAAAATTACTGTGCAAGTCACTGATGAAAAGGATAATACTGTAAAATTCCAGTTATAAGCCACTTACAGCATATGCAGTTCTACATTAAGGGGGTTTCAGTTGGCTTATTGTGTGTTCTATAGAATTCTATTACCTAGCACACATAACAAACAAGGTATATCAAGAAGACTGATGGGCATGAAACAAAGGTCCAAGAGGGCATATAACTGGGAATTTGCAGTATTTTGCAAGAAATTGATCATACCCCTTCCAGAGTCTGTTTTTAGTCAGACAAAATTCCAGAAAGATTTGCTTTTGCCTTTTTTAATTCTCATTTGACACTGCAGTTCAAACTCAATTGCTGAAAGATTAGGTATTTCTATATTAGTAGAATTATTATCTTCACTTATGTTGGCATCATTAACTGGAATTGAGTCATGCAGTTGAGAATCGACACTGTCACCCCCATCCTTATTCTGACTACTCATACTCTGAAGATTGTCTGAAAAAAAGTGAACTAGGTTTAGGTTAGGAGATAAAATATATGATTGATTCGAGGTTCATATGAATGAATTTTTGGAACAGCAATGTTTACTTGCCAGCCATTTCGCGATCAGCGCTGTTCTCTTAGCTGGATTCTTCGAACAACTAACTGGCTTCCGATAAGAAAATAGAGTAGGGATAGCGTTGGGTTTTAATTTACTGGCCACTTTTAGTTCAAATTGACTCGTTTCGAAGTGAACCCTTTATATTAGAGTTTAGAATACAAAGTCACAAATTAACAAGGGGACAATGCGTTTATAAATTGATAGGATAAAATCAAATATATATTTTTAATACTCATCTATTTTATAAAATCTATACTAACACTGGTTTTTATACGCGTTAATAAATAGATTATGTGCACAAATCTGTATATAAATATTTAATATTATGCTAATGAACAAAATCAAAACAAAGAAATGTTTGTTGCCTCGCAAAGTCGAGCAGCCTTTGGGTCAAAATTTTCCCTCTTCATTGCGCACAGCTGCCATTTCTTCCTTCTTTCAACGTTCCCTGTTTACCAGAAGGTATTCTGTACATCTTGTACCCATCTTCACTTCGATTACTACAACCAGATTAACGCACTACAAAACACCATCTCAAATCCTAATATATATCCAGTGTTTCCAGGATCCATAATGGCGGAAATCGCCCATGTGACCGGAATTGCCCAATCAGGTTTTAGAAATCCATAAACAATAGATGTCCCAACTCTTTCGTATGGAGGGCTCTGATTGTACCCACTTAGCGCTGAACTCTTGAATCCACGTATTTCCTCAAACGGTAAAATCTTTCAGGCAAGAAGTAACCTGAATGTCAGGCCTTTATTTGTTCCTACCGCTAAACCCGGCAGGCGGGCAGAGGTGCGGGCGAGCGAGAAGGCGAGAAAAATAAAGGCCTGATACCGCTAGCTACGCAGGCCTTTGCCTGAGGAAACTCTTAACAAAACCGTCTTCCGCCCACTTTGCTATTTTTAAATATGAACGAGTATGATTGATATGAGTTGTCAAAATATCAAAGCGTATGTTTTGATCTCATCCCACAGAAATATATAGTCTTTCTCCGCGTCTGGTTTTAGTCCAGACTAGTCTAGGTAGACTTGCAATAAATACACGAGCTCGAATTGAAGGCGTTTATCCATGGTATATCTAGACCCGATCTAGAGAAGAAGTCGAAGAATTGGAAACTACGATAAGAAACCGAGAAATTTGACAATTTGAGAATATACATATATATTGATTCAAAATTCCACTATAATAAAAGATAAACACGATTTGATAGCCGCCTTGATATAGTTTCGACTAAATTAATAATTATATAATTTTATAGCATTAGAATTTAAATTTTAGAATGCAGGTAGACCATTTAATTAATATATTGATACATTATAAACACGTCTCAACCGTATAAACTCAGTCATCTATAAACTGCTCCGAGATTCCCGTTTTGTAACTTACGGGTCCACTTTTCTGACAACCATTGTTCAGCAGGTTCAGCACTGCCATAAACAACTTGGAATTTCGCATCGGCTTCGCCTTCACTAGCCATCGTCACTGATCATCGAACGAAGGACCCAAGTAGACTGTTTTTCACACGGTCTCCACCTGCTACAACGAAATTCCTCACCGTGCCATGTTGAAGTCGATGAAGTTCACAGAACACAAATGGCAATATCTGATATATCAGACTTTTACCAAAACCAGTGGGCAAAACAGCAAAGACATCTTGGCTGTCAACAGACAACAGCGAGCTTCGAATGCACGACGTTTGTTCTGGTTTCAAAGACTCATAGCCGAAATGCGTCAATGATTTAACAAAGCAGTTTCGAAAAATCCTTCTATGGTTTGATTTTGCGACATAATAAGTGATTAAATGAATGAATTAGTCACAGAAACGTACACCATAAACAGATTCGAGAAATGGCGATGATTGACCTTGTCACGGTGTGCACCTTGACGGTGCACCTTTGGGGAAGTTGTTTATCTGAATGAACCAATCAAAATCCTTACTTGAATTAGTCAGCCAATCAGAGCTCCCGTCCATGAGATGGACGGAGAACCCACAGTTTTATTAAGAGTTTCCTCAGGCCTTTATTTTTCTCGCCTTCTCGCTCGCCCGCACCTCTGCCCGCGCTGCCGGGTTTAGGAGGCGGGAACAAATAAAGGCCTGACATTCAGGTTAGGCAAGAAGTTTTAAATCATCTCTACCCCACCCCGGTCCAGAGAAGGTTGGACAGCTGCCGCAAAGCATCATGGTCCTAACGCTAAAATTGCATCTGACCACTTCCCAGAGGTCCTACGCCGTATCTGACCGCAGACGAGGAATGAACTCTGCTCGAGCTCGGTGCACTAGATGCACAAAAACTTTTGAAAACTCGTCACAGTTGATCCAGAATTGATAAATCTGATGACCAGAAAAATACGAGAACAATTCGTGATGACCATAGACAATTAATATGATCAGATTGTGCTTTATTTGGCGTATATTCGTGACAATGGCGTTATGGCGGATTGGCATTCAAGATAGTTTTCAAGGACTACTCAAGTTCCTTCGGATTCGACGCATTTTATGTTACAAATAATCGAACAAATCAGAAACGAATTAGATATTTACAGCAAAGAATGACTTGGTTGTGCTGTGCAACGTGTGATTCGTTACAACTGGAGAAAAGCGTGAGGTGAGAAATCAACATAAATTTGTTGTTTAGTGGTTAATGATTTCCTTCTCAAAGTTTCCCATAATTTCTAACCTTGTGATGCATTTTCCATGGTTTAATGTCTTGCAGTATTACTGTAAACTTCTAATTGTTGTGTGTAGCAATTATCTGGATCAATTAGTTACAACTATCATCCTTGTTGGGGGTTTTTCCAATTGTTTTAACAAACACTCTTGTTTCCTTTTACTTACTGCACTTGTATCCCAAATTTTATAAAATTGTGAATAAAGCTAGCTTAAAATTTATTATTCAATAACAATGTTGTATTTTTCTTTGTATTAAGGTGAATTCAAAATTGAAATAATTTATTGGATTGCCTCCAGAATCTATTGATAAATTTGGTATATAACTGGTCAAATGTTCAAAATATTTCTATTTTATCAAATAAAGTGTATTTCCTGTATGTATCCTCAGTATATATGTAAATAAGAAACTTGAATAAAATTAAAATAGTTTGTCTCAATATTGATCTTGGTTACTTCTAAAGCACTACTGTATTGACACTGATACAGGTGCATTCAATTGGGGCATTTTTTGCAGTGAAGCACCCCCCCCCCCCCCCCCCCCTGCCAAGAAAACATCAACTTTGGCACATTTAGAGAAGGCATTAGAAAAGTTACTGTATTAAGGTAGACATGTGAATGAACTATAATACAGACAAAGTCCAAGCCCAAGGGTGTCTGTCTTAGACAGAGTTCACTGTTTATCAGGATGTACATGCAGTAGCACTCAAAAGCAAGGGGATGAATAATATGCAGGCATTCAATTAGGCTTTGAGACCCAGCATTTGCAATTAGATTGTATAATAATATGCGAGATAATACAGTACTTCTGTGTTAAAATTTTATTAGTTATGTCCACAATTATTATGCATTGCCTTATGTAATTATACAACATGACAACATGCAAAACTTCAAACTACATATTATTTTAATGTTATTTGGTAAGAAAGAATCCATCAATTTATCATTGTAAAAATCCTGTTGAGATTGGTGCTCGTGCCCGGGCACACAGTCTGAAATATGCCACCAAAGTAAGTTATTCCTACACTAACATCTGTCCTGTATCTCTTCACTTCCTGTAAAAAATAGGATGTGAGATGGAATTATTAACCCTTTCATGTCTTAAGAGTTGACTGTACAGCCAATGCCTAACTATTGTATTCACTTCATGGGTATGCAAACCAAGGGGTAGACACAGGGGCACATGCCACCACCCCCACCCCACTTGGTTAGAGTCCTCCTTTTGCAACAAAAAACCCCTTTATTAGAAGACATGTGCCTCAAGGGTCGTTTTAAAGCTCTGCCCTGAAAGGTACACTTCACCCACCCCATCAGCTTGCTTCCCATCTGATGCAGTTGAAATGGGACCACTCGGGCAAAAGGAATAATATACATTTGTATACTGAAAAATAATATGAACAACAAATTATAACCAATTAGCAATACTAAGCAAAAATACTACAACTACAATATATTATTCACAATAACAATGACCAACAATAATCCACACATCAATTTTAATATTTAACAATTATTCACCGAAGTGGAGGTGAATAGTGCTGGATATTCACCGAGCCGCTTCGGTGAGGTGAATATCCACACTATTCACCGACACTGAGGTGAATAATTGTTTTAGCATATACCTCATAAATGAAATAATAAGTTTAACATTCTTATATTTTTCGGTATTTTCATACAAAGGCACTGTCACAGCCTCGATTATCTTGGCGTACTCGATATTTGTCGACAAAATAGTTTTTACAACTTTTGATTATATTAATGGCTAGAAAATTGTAAAGAAACATACCTGTGGACACTCTTCTACTTAGTTTTGTTGTCTTTTCTCATTATTCTACTACACCAGCCTTGTATATCAACAAAATCTACAAAATCTCGTGCTTCGGTAAACAAAGCAAAACTGGCCGCCATTTTGTTTTGCCCGCAGGTGAATAGTGCAGGATATTCCCAGCTAGAGGAACCAATCAGATTGCGTGAAAAGCACTATTCACCTGCGAGGTATATGCTAATAAATCATATTGCGAAACACAATGTTACTTACTGACCCCAAATCTGATCGTCGTCGTATTTAATATATAAAAAAATATCTATACATATCAGTTCTGTATACAGATATAGTAGATCTTTAAGAAAGTTCAGTACATTCTGTAACAATTACAAATGTATGCAGGTCTGACATGTATACAACGTTTCCAGAATGATGGTGTTTTTATACAGCGAGGTCAAGCGTTTTGGACCATAAAAACAGACAAATACCGATTTTTACTCTTTAATATTTGTCCACCAGTCATTCTACACTTATTCTAAAGAATAAAGCTCTAAATATTGGGAAACTTCCAAAATTCTTTTGAAGAAAACAAGGTTTTAGTGGCGAAACACTCTCTTAACTTATTAGGCGCCATCTTGGCAAATGCCGAAATACCTTGGTCGGTTCAACGGCGAATATCTCGAAAACGGTGAGTGGGTCACCAGGGGTCGTCCGGATAGAATCAAAGATGAGACATTTCTGCAACTTATTACCCAAAAATTAGAGAATTCGAACCGTTGGAATTCGACATTTTTTGCTTTGAAAATTGTTGAGAAACCGGAAGTGGGGTCCTCGCTTAGCGACGACACGTAAACGATCAAAACAAAGTAGAAAAATATATTTACCTTGAAAATCCTGCAGATATGGATAGTCCAACAATATATCAAACGACATCGTTGCCTTTTTAAAGAAAAAATTGAATAACAATAGCCTAATATTCAGCATTTCCAAGTCCAATGCAAAATTTTCATTTGGAGAACGATGAGAAAATGAAGCCAATTCATTGGTCGAGGAATTCACGTGACAATCACGTTACAGCTGTCCGGCCTCCTCTGACCCCGGTCCAAACAAAATTTGTCATACCCATTGAACTCTAAATAAACTGGAACGCTAACTCGCTTGCACGTTTTGAAGCCAACATGGGGGCCGCCATGCACGTCAACCCCAGTCCCTTTTACTGTATAACCGAGGGAAAATGAAGCTGAATTTGGTGAATTGGGTTGCAAAAACAGCTTGAAATCAAAGAAAAGCTGAACTTGTTAACCACTTTTAGGCTTAAATCAAATTCCAATATACCGTAGAGTAGGTGAACACTGACATGACGAGTAAAAACAAGGAAAACAGTAAAAATATAAGCTCTCAAATGAAAGTCAACAATACGCAACCAAAATTGCCATTGGTTTGGACAAATATAAAGAAAATACATACGAAACCCAGGTTTAAAATGAAGAGGTTGTTTATAAAAACAGTTGGGTTTTAAATTTCTCAATTTTCAGTAGGAAAAAACCAACAAAATGCACTTTACCGTGTTATTACAGCTCTGGAATTACTCTTCGTATCGAAAAATGTCAGATTTAGCATTTCCACAACTGAAACTTGAGTTAAAGCTATAATTTAGCATCACCTTATTACTAATTCCTGGCAAGACAACCTTCAAACGTTTGAGATAACAAAGAAAAATAAGAGAAACCTGCATTTTCCGTACGAGTTTCGGACTCGAATTTTGCTTTGGTTCGGCAGATATTTCGTCAATCCATTTTCGTATGTAGAAATTGTTCAGGTACAAGGCCGATAAGTCCAATACATACTAGCTTCTTCGTTATCATCTATAAAAAACTTTAGGTCTAAAAATGGTTGTTTTTTTGCTGTGAGTTTTCAGTTTTTCATTGTGCCCCTCATAGGTTCTGTTGACGTCAGACGTGCAATGGCGACCCCCAGCGGCCGGAAGTTTGACTTCACCCAATCATAGGGCCTCTCTTATGGAGTTAGCGTTCCAGTTTATTTAGAGTTCAATGGTCATACCATCCGCGCGGCGGGTTGAAAAGAGCCTGGGTACGAGGTTGGGTATACAGTTTCTTGAAAAATGGAAAATACAAGTTTGAGAGTCCAAAACACGTACATAACTAATTCGGAAAAAGAATAAAACTAAACGTTATCCATAATTGAACAGTCTGACAATCAAAAACTGTTACCAAAGAAATGCCAACAGTTGTTGCTATGGCAACAATGACGTTTCAAAATGGCTGCCAATTACCTTTCAAACTAATTTAATCCGGAAAAAACTTTGGTGACCCCCAATTTTTTTTTCACTAAAACATTTCTTGAAGTATGAGTAATCAATAGGCCGATTTAAAAAAAAATCTGTAGAACTAATAATTTTTTTCCCGGAAAAATCATGTTTGTTAATTTTTAAAAAATTTCGTTCTGCATAATTTTTTTTAAATCGGCCTATTGATTACTCATACTTCAAGGAAAGTTTTAATGAAAAAAAAATTGGGGGTCACCAAAGTTTTTTCCGAATTAAATTAGTTTGAAAGGTAATTGGCAGCCATTTTGAAACGTCATTGTTGCCATAGCAACAACTGTTGCTATTTATTTGGTAGCACTTTTTGAATGTCAGACTGTTTAACTATGTATAACATTTAGTTTTATTCTTTTTCCAAATTGTTTAATCACATGTTTTGGACTCTCAAACTTGTATTTTCCATTTTTCAAGAAACTGTAATGGAGCCACCTTCAGGATTCAGAGGAGATTTCTTACAAAGTCGCGTATTTGGCGCTCAAAACCAGCTCAAAACCAATCAGATTGCCAGAATGCTGAGAAGGCGATAGACAATGCTGGCAATATGGCGGCGTCGTTTCGTGTCGAGGAGTGTGTCGTTTGAAAATGATGCAGTTTTTAACGCAAATTGCAACTGGATGGGGAGATTTTTGGTAGATAATTAGTCAATTTAATCTTCAAGAAGTAAGGAGATGGATTTAACAAGATGAATTTATAATAAACAAAGAATTACAAGCGATGCAATGTTTAGTGGCATTTGTTTTGACTGGACTGTCATGGAACCTTGAAAGGTATGGTTGAATTTGTACTGATTTTCTAGCCAATAACCTGCTTCTGATCAGACTAGAAAATATTAAAAACAAACCTGACATAAACCTGACATACTCAACTTACAGCAAATCATATATTAACAGAACTAGCGTGTTTGTCCAACATTAATTTTGCAGATTTTTACAAACGATTTCAAAATTTACTGATTTATTTGGAAAGGTGATTAAATGCAGCATGTTTGGATATAGCTTTAGAACTAAATGGAAATATTGAACTACAGTATATGTTCTGTTTTTTAAGATATATTTTCTGCAATTCAACGTATCGATTTTAAAATCCAAACACTAAATAGGTTTGAATTTAGTTTTTACTGCTCTTGCCAAATGTGACTTAAATTACACCATTGGTTCATTCGTAAAACATACTTTCAGCAGTTATAAATCATCCGAAACTGCTTCTGATCTAACTAAAATGTTTTTCACAATAGACCCTGGGTCTGATAGTTTGCAAAAAGTATAATTTGATTCAAATTTGAGTGGTGGGTCCAAGGTCGTTTTTTAACATTTTTAAAATCAACCAAAATTACAATATTCACGGTGTTTATTTACTTGAACAGCCCAATATTTGTAATTTTTTCTTGGAAAATCATGTGAGATATCATGTTTAGTATATGGAGATATCGCTTATTCCATTTTTCACTATCCATATTGATTTAAAATCTGTATGAACATTTTTATTCCCAAAATCCATCAAGTACTGGTACTGTACTATTTGGCAGAAATGGACTTTTAACAGTCTACTCTTTAACATCAAGTTTAACTGTTGAAAATTAGCCCAAAACTGTTTCTGATCAAACTAATTTGTCTTTAAGGATGAGGCCCGGGTATATTAGTTTGCAAAAAGTATAATTTGATTCAAATTTGAGTGGTAGGTCCAAGGTCGTTTTTTGACATTTTTAAAATCAACTAAAATTAACAATATTCGCAGTGTTTATTTACTTGGAAAGCCCAATATTTGTATTTTTCTTGGAAAATCAAGTGTGAATATCATGTTTGTCATATGGACATATCGCTTACTCCATTTTTCATTATCTGTATTGATTTAAAATCTGTATGAACATTGTTTATTCCCAAAATCCATAAGTACTGGTACTGTACTATTTGGCAGAAATGGACTTTTAACAGTCTACTCTTTAACATCCAGTTTAACTGTTGAAAATTAGCCCAAAACTGTTTCTGATCAAACTAATTTCTCTTTAAGGATGAGGCCTGGGTATATTAGTTTGCAAAAAGTATAATTTGATTCAAATTTGAGTGGTAGGTCCAAGGTCGTTTTTTGACATTTTTAAAATCAACCACAATATTAAAAAGTTCATAATATTAGGCTGTTTTGAAGGATATGTGAATCTAATGTGCAGAGCTGAAAAGTGCTGCAGAACTGTTCCTGAACAAGCTAAATTGTCTCACATATGAACAGAAGGCTGGGGTATGTTAGTTTGCAAAAAATATAATTTGCTTAAAATCTGAGTGCGCGGTCCAAGGTCGGTTCTTACCATTTCTAAAACCTATCAAGATGTCTGTCTGCGAATATCCACAATTACTACCAAAATCAACATATTCATAAAAAGGCTTGGCAATCGGGCCAGCCTGGTTAGTGTATTTATATGGGAAAATGCTTGTCCTGGTAACCGAGATTTAATGTTTTTCAAGTGAGGTCTTGTGCAAAGCTACACACTACACAGTGATATGTCTCTTATTAGGCTAGTGCTAGCCATGCAAACCCAGCTTTCATATAAAATCCTCCATGTCTGAACCTCTTTATTTAACTCATTCAGTGAATTTTTCTTATTAATTTCATTGAAAATAAACACATATTAGATGGGTCATATTGGAATTCTACCAGGCCAGGCATAAATTAGATCATGCATATACACAGTATATCATAATAAATTTGCAAGAATATCAGATTTTCTAAGAAGATCTTTTCTTGCAGGTTATCAAAGAAAACAAGAAATGAAACAAGATGAAAATGAATATTTATTAAATCACAGATTGTGATACAAATTTAATTATGATACAAATTTATATACTGTGTGGATATTACAAAAAGTTTATAGGATGTACAAAATACTCTACAATGTACAGACATCTGTCTTCATAATCATATCTTTAAGGTTGTAAAAGTAATATCCCATTATATCCCAGAGATCTGTAAAAAATATACTTTCATTGTTAGCTCAGAGGGAAAGAAGTATTGTTTTGTGTGGCATCGGGATTGATTTACTTGGGGGAGGGGGGGGGGGGGGTATTAAGTGTCAAATATTTTGCAATTATCAAACTAAAAAGGTCTTTATGACCTTATAGGCAGCTTTGTTTTCCAAAAAAATTGATTGAGCCCAAGGGTGGATTTTCATTTTTTTAAAGGAGGGGTGGAAAAATTTCTAGTGGGGTGCAAGTGGCAAAATAGGTAGGGTTAATTTCTAGGGGGGCTTACCCTCCCACCCCTGTATATCCGCCCATGCTTGAGCGTGTCTGGGGTCCATAGTGATGATGCATCCTGACTCATCAGGTCAGGCCCTGCTTTATGACCAGCCCTGGTTTAGCAACCCTCGTACCACATCAAGTTATATGCATGAGGGAAAGTAGGTTGTTTCAACTATTATCTCCACTTGCAATCCCATATGAATTTGTGATTTCCAATTACTTTAGTATACTGTATGACTAGCATGGTATACCTGAAGTACTGCAACAGCTGCATGTGTACAAAACAGTATGAAGTTTAAAATTAGAGATATGCATGCTATGTGCACTTGCAGTGAAATGTTTTAATTTTTTTTGATATGGACATATGCAACAGTAACCAGAGCCAAAAAAAGAAAAAACTGATTCGTAAATGGATTATATTTACAAATGTTCAAATTCTTCCTTGACAATTCAAAAATAGTGCTTTAAAATTTTGCATGTACCTATATTAACGAGTTATGAACAGGTAGGCCATCATTCCAAAGACGAAAGCAGTCACTTTCAATCAATTTAATATTATAATAGCTTTAAATGCTCACTCCTGAGTCCGATACATGTGCATATTTACACGATAATAATTTAAATAACAGCTATTAAATACGATATTACACTTACCATGTTATCTTTCTTTATATTTGGCAATGTTTTGCCTCATGACACAGCCAAAAATCCAGTAAAACTCTATTATTTTTCTTCGCAAATTTTGAGAAACTTTTAAAACCAAGATGGCGGCGCAGCATTTTTTCGCGAAGACCTGGTCGCTAAGTTTTGAGCGCTTTTCGAAAAAAATACGCGACTTTGTAAAAAATCTCGCAAACTGGCTAAAAAAAAGGCATCTTGGCAAAGGTGTAGTTACAAAACTAATTATATTGTAAAATTTATTCAAGATATTTAGTTGTTGGCAAATGTAGGCCCAATTGCCCAAATTAAGATAACCCTATCTCATAGAAAATAATAAACTCATTCTGATTAATCATCTGAATGCCAGGATAACTTATTTGAATCATTACCCCGAGTTTTCTGTGAGTGAAAATATATTGTTCAACTAGGCACATCCACTGATCAATACAGTGGGCCCATCAGGTAGTAAAAACATAACAGCATTCTTAAATTAATTTAAATTTAATTTTTTGATTCTGGTCTTTTGGCTTACGATGATATAATACCACAGCAGTTGTTCGTAGTGTAGCTTGTTCAGTTGATCAAATTTCCCGAATTCATTCGGTCCTTTAGCAGTATTTCCATATTCTGAGTAAATTCTGAATGAGAACGGCCTTGGGAGTTCGCTCCATCGAACTCGCAAATTCCGTTTTTCCGCACATTTTGGGACTAAACAACTGCAATTTTTCTCTCCAAATGCTTCACGTGTCCCTTCTTCCTCGTGATAAAAAAGTTTGTCAGAAGTCTCTTACAGTCAGTGTTGCCAAGTCAAGTTTCGTAAAAATCCCAGTAATGGTCTGAAAATATCCCAAGATTCCCTATTTTTTACCAAAAAATCCCAAGGTTCACAGCTTCATTTACTTACTATTTCCCAGGTCTCTATCGCCGTTTGAGTACGCATGTTCCAAATTATTTTCGTTGTTGGCATCGACATCATGTTTCAAGGGAGCACGTTAGAATGTGATAGTTCTTGTATAAAATAAAATAAACTTTACTTACCTAAGTTGTTGACGTTTTGTGCGAGTAGCCGAGTTCGATAAAACCGCTGTTTCACACATATAGCTATCGGAGCCCACTGTATCAGTGATACTTCATTTGAATAGAGTACTTCATCTTCTCTAAATCAAACGCATACATAAAGAACGCAGGGGCTGGCTAAGGCTAGTGGAGTATGATCTAATGATCACGTGAATTTAAGAAAAATACAATTAACATTGAAATCAGCTTTTTAAAACCGAAACTGTTTGCTCTGGAAAAATCCCAAGAAAAATCCCAAGGTTGAATCCCTGAGAAAAAAATCCCAAAAAAATCCCAACTCCTTCAAAAAATCCCAAGATCTTGGGATAAAATCCCAAGGTTGGCAACACTGCTTACAGTGCTTGCGTCACTAAAGCTTGTTTTTTTCAACCTCGTACCCAGGGTCTTATCTCCGTTAGCGGAGATAAGACCCTGGGTACGAGGTTGTGTTTTTTTCTGAAGAATTTTGGAAGTTTCCTAATATTTCGAGCTTTATTGTTTAGAGTAAGTGTAGAATGAGTGGTGGACAATTATTAAAGAGTAAAATTTGGTATTTGTCTGTTTTTATGGTTCAAAACGCTTGACCTCGCTGTATAAAAACACCATCATTCTGGAAAAAATGTATACATATCAGGCCTACATATATTCTGTAAATGTTATTACAGAATGTATTGAACTTTCTTAAAGATCTGCTATATATGTATACAGGCCTGATATGTATAGATATTTTTTTATATATTAAATAACATTGTGTTCCAATGACAGCATGATTATTAAAATTATTAAAATGTGTGGATAATTATTTGTAGTTTGTTGTTGGTCATTGTTATTGTGAATAATATATTGTAGTTGTAGTATTAATTTTCTTTTTTTGCTAATTTGTTATAATTTGTTGTTGTTCATATGGTTTTTTAGTATACACATATTTATTATAGGACTTTAGCCAAGTGTGTGTGTGTGGGGGGGGGCATGTGCCCTTGTGTCCACCCCTTGATTTGTACACCCATGAAGTGAATACAATAATTCCATCTCACTTCCTATTTTTTACAGGAAGTGAAGAGATACAGTACAGATGTAAGTGTTGGAATAACTTGCCTGGGCACAAGCACCAATCCGAACAGGACTTTTATGATTATAAATTGATGGATTCTCTTTTGCCAAATAACATTCAAATATGTAGTTTGATGTTTTGCATGTTATCAGTTGTATAATTACATAACAATGCATAATTGTGGATATAACTAATAAAATTTTAACAGAGGTATTATCTCACATAGTATACAATTCAAATGCTGTCTCAAAGCCTAATTAAATGCCTAATTAAATGCTACTGCATGTACATACTGATAGACAGTGAACTCTGTCTAAGACAGACACCCTTGGGCTGGACTTTGTCTGTCTTATAGTTCATTTATTGGACTTTGTCTGTCTTATAGTTTGATTACCCCATTCACTTTTCTGATGCCCTCTCTAAAGTTGATGTTTTCTTGGGGGGGGGGGGGGGGGGTGTGTTGACTGCAAAAATGTAAGATCAATAATATTGAGCAACATTTTAATTTTATTCAAGTTCCTTATTTACATATATATTTAGGATACGGGAAATACACTTTATTTGATAAAATAGGAATATTTGAACATTTGACCAGTTATAATAGACCCTTTCACGGTTTCGGACGCCATCTTGTTTGGGGGGCAAACAAACCCGGTTGCTAGGTAACTACGCATATTATTCCTTGTTAAATGTTGTCAGATTCTACAATTCCATGTGTTTAAACGCTGTTTTTTACCTGAAAATCTGAAAGATATCCATTCATACTGTTTTATCACAACCACCAACACAACACTTGTCTCCACGACCCATCTAAATCCCCAGAAGATACCGTAAAATAGTTGAATTTTGAACGATATTTCACAAATCTAGAAAGAAAGTTTAGGAAAACAGAAAATATCTTCTTAATATGCTAATATAATAAAGCAGTTGTGAAATTTTACATTCAATTTGAAGTATATATAAGCGGCAACCTCGGCGGCAACATCAGAATTCAAGAGATTCAAGGACCAAGGTTCGCTTATCAAGCGTAAATCACATTAAACTTTGTTTTTGTCGTAACAAAAGACTACTACGTACCTTTCCTAACTTAGAGAAAATTCCTCGCGAGGTATGAATGGATATCTTTCAGATTTTCAGGTAAAAAACAGCGTTTAAACACATGGAATTGTAGAATCTGACAACATTTAACAAGGAATAATATGCGTAGTTACCTAGCAACCGGGTTTGTTTGCCCCCCAAACAAGATGGCGTCCGAAACCGTGAAAGGGTCTATTATATCACCTTAATACAAAGAAAAATACAAGATAGTTATTGAATAATAAATTTTAGGCTAGCTTTATTCACAATTTTATAAAATTTGGGATACAAATAAGCTAAAGTATGAAGGAAGAACCGAAGAGGGAAATCATAAACCACTAAACAACAAACAATGTTGATTTCTCAAATCTCACCTCACGCTTTTCTCCAGTTGTAACGAATCACACGTTGCACCACCACACAACCAAATCATCCTTCATTGTAAATATCTAAATTCATTTGTGATTTGTTCCATTATTTTTAACATAAAATGCGTCGAATCCGAAGGATTGAGTAGTCCTTGAAAACTATCTGGAATGCCCATCCGCCATTGTCATGAATATACGCCAACTAAAGCACAATCTGATCATAGTAACTGTCTATGATCGTCACGGATTGTTCTCGTATTTTCCTGCCCATCAGATTTATAAATTCTGGATCAACTGTGACGAGTTTCCAACAGTTTTTGTGCATCTAATCCAGAGAGGAGAGTTCATTCCTCGTCTGCGGTCAGATGCAAATGAATCGATTTTACCATGATGCTTTGCGTGACTTTCGACGTGCAAGCGCAATGCATTCTGGGAAACCTTCGACTTGATGAAAATGGATGAAAACATGATTTAGAATGTTTTAATTTGGCTGTGCGGTTGGTATGTTGCGTGTTGTGTATTATTTTGTGTTGTACAGTACTTCGTTCACCTCTACAAACTATGGAGTCAGAACTGTAAAGTCACTGACATCAGCGGAATATGAAAAGTATCACCAGAGTTCGTGGGCCGTCCAGATACAGTCTTCCTTGTCGCCACCGAACGATTTTGCTTTGACTCACTTGAGTGAAGGTGGATCTATAAAGCTGGAACGAAAAAAGGTAGGGTGTACGTTTATTACAAAATATTGTATACGCCAGACGACTTCTCTGCTGAAGCAGTTTTAACTCCTTCACTGGCGTTAGACAGAGTAAAATACTAAAGTCTAACCATACGGTAGGCAAAGAGTTCACTCAGAAAGAGAAAGCGATTTATGGAGTTCTATCACACATGGACCAGACACTTTCTTTAACTCCATTTTAATTTTTTGTGATGGCTAATAAAACTTTTAGTCTATCTTAAGCCTAGTTTACACGGGCAATTTTTCTTTGGCAATTTTCAACTTGACAAGTTTTATTTGCCCGTGTGTATGAGGAAACATGGCAAGTTTTTCCTTGACAACTCACCCTTTTGAAAAGCTGGCATGCCAGCTTTTCAACAAGGAGACTTGTCAAGGAAAAATTGCTCGTGTATTAAATAGGCTTTACGCCAGTACTACTTTTGGTGTCAATATAAATAATATCAAACTCGTATATGTAGATCCCCCGCCGCTATTTTACCGAGCTGTGAATATATTTCTTCTTGCAGTAGTGGTTGTAGTTTATCACAAACTAGTAAAAGTCAAACATGTTACTACACATTAGCGTGTAGTTATAGCTATTTACATGAGCCTGTCCCAATTAACTGAGTATATGAATTAACCAAGTAGTTCATGTCACAAAATTCTCTCTTTGGCCACAAGAGATGATTTGAATCACTGAGTTATGTTTCGTTCAGATCTATATAAACATTCTAAACTATAAACCAACTCTTCATTTCGATCTTTGTAAATTTAGTTAATCACACGAGTCAGCCTGGTTAACCGAGCCAATCAGCTCTTCAAAGTGTAAGGGGGTAGAAAACAGAACAATGGCCCAGTGAGAATTTTTTATTTTTTTGTTATTGAACTTCTTTAGAATTGATATATTAATGAAGCCAGTATATGTATTAGAATCATTGTCCTTTCTGTCTGAGGTATGTTTGCTGGCAAAAATAGATTGAAGGAGGAAATATATTGCCAAACTAAAGCAAAATTTTGCTTGGATTGATGGAAACTCCTGACGAAAATTCAGGTTTTATTTAGTATTTATTCGTCTTTATTTTATGAATTCTTGCAACCCTGTCAAGCTGTGCCTTTACTCATATGAATATAGTCTCCTCATACCTTTTGAATCATTATAAGACCACATACATATCTTATATATGCTATCTTTTTTTATCTCTGTCAGTTCATATTTCTGTGTTTTGTTTGATTTTTTTTGACTGTTCAGAAAATTTAATATTTATGGTTTTTATTGATCATGTCAGCATCCATATGCTTGACAGATTATAGCCACTCAATTTCAGTGGCTTTAAAGGACTTGATTAATGCTATCTTTATTTGATTCAAGATAGTTCATAGACTTTTTTCTTGACTTTTGATACCTCAACACTTGGAGCTGCCATACAAAAAATCAAGAGATCCTTGCAGTTTCGGACTCAAATTGTGTTTTTTGTCAAATATTCAAGCAACATTTTTGCTGCTAAAAGACTTTAGAAGAAATATCTATTACTGTAGCATGTTTGCATTTTTTTGTAATTGGTTCATAACAAAATATAACTTAAAAAATAAAGATTTTCTTGCATATAAAGAGGACTGGGACTGCCCTGCATGTCAGCCTATCGTTCCAGTCCACAATACCTGACTTCACTAGTTTAGCTTGAGCTGGTCGTTTTGATGGCTGCTTATGGACGATGAAGAGATCTCTTTGTAACAAGTATTCAAAACACTTTACCTGAACTGGTTTTAGACAATACGAAGAGAAGTTGCAACTATTGAATGCTAACTGAAGTCAATGAAGCAGTCAATTTCCTCCTCAAAGGTACCAAATGTATTATAATTTATTACACCCAGAATTCTGGGTGTAAAAACCAGCCGATGCCAGGGCCTTTTTGTCTGAATTATTTCACCTGAATTAAAATTAAAAATTTCATAAATTCATCTGAATTAAATGCGATGTATGAACCAGAGAAAGAAACTGAGTAGAGTGCTGCGCAGAGTGAGCAATATTGTGAAAAGGGGGTAAATGAGAATAGTGAAATACTGATAATGAAATACTGACAGTTCAAGCAAAGCCCAGAGTTTACTAGCTGGGCTTGCTCAAAATTTCAGTACAGTACGAAGGGCTCCAGACTGGAAACTTTGTAAAATGTGCATTGAAGAAATTCCCCCCTGAAATATGCACAGTTAACACGTGGTGTTGCACGCACAAGTGCAATATTTTCGGGAGGGGGGTACATAGTTGATGCTGACCAGATATTGTAGTATTGTGGGCTCAGAACCATCAAACAATATACACTTAATGTCTGCTCGCAAGGGAAACAGTTAGTTTTGTTTTCCCAAGAGTCTTGATATTTCCTGAGATGAAGTTGAGGGAAACATCGAGACTCAAGGGAAAATAAAACTAACTGTTTCCTGAGGGATCAGACATTAAGTGTTTTGTTATATAGCTTGAGTTTCGCTGAATAATTTTGACTTTGTCAAGGGAAAGTACACAAAAGACAATCGCTATTAGACTTACCAAGACATTTCACCGGGCTCAGTAATTTCACTTCAACCAAACAAATATAAGTCTCAGAACAAAAGAACAGCAATACATTTCTCCAGTTAATCTTCACACATGCTTTGAAGATCTATAGATATTCTTTTTTTCATACCAAACAAGCTTTTGTTTATAGAATGGTGTGAAGAGTTCAAAGTTGTAGCGGGCAAGTGGGCAACAATTGAAAACTTATTGACTGAGCAGGCAATAAGTTCTCAATTATTGCCCACTCGGTAGACATTGAAATTTAGCTAAGGTCATGTGACCACAAACCAACCAATGACAGTCATCGTTGTATCCAGTGAAACTCTAGCTACATAACAATACACAATATTCACTCATTTCAGTAGAAGTAGTACAGTATATATATATATATATATATATATATATATATATATATATATATATATATATATATATATATATAACAAATAAAGTGAAAACACAGGTTACTTCATCGAAATTTATTCACGTAAAGAAACATTTGATAGCAGCTCACAACCCTACCAAGATGCACTTAAACGCAGCGGCTTCGACTACAACCTACATTACGATCCACAACCCACGATCCCAAAACGCCGTAGAAGCAGAAACGTCACTTGGTTTAACCCCCCATACAGCGAGAATGTAGCCACAGACATCGGACACAAATTCTTGAAAGCAGTTGATGATTGTTTCCCAAGAAATCATCCCCTACACAAGTTGTTCAACCGTAACACAATAAAACTGAGTTATAGCTGTATGCCAAATGTCCAGAGTATAATCTCCTCCCATAACAAGTGTACCCTGAAACAAGAAGCAGAAAAGCGCAAAGAACCAGAGCCAGAATGCAACTGCCAACAGAAGAATAACTGCCCACTAGAAGGAAAATGTTTGACCAAAGGCGTAGTGTATCAAGCCACTGTGACAAATACCGGATCTGAAGAAAACCAAACTTATGTCGGATTAACAGAGACAACCTTCAAGACAAGGTACCTGAATCATGTCTCGTCCTTTCGATCCATGAACAAGAAACACGCCACGGAACTGAGTAAATATATTTGGTCACTGAAAGAAGCTAACACTCCTTATACAGTCAACTGGAAAATCCTCAAGAAATGCAAACCCTACTCCAACAAGACAAAACACTGCAACCTATGCCTCCATGAGAAATTTGTAATTATCTACCATCCCGAATTGAGCTCCCTAAACAAATGCAACGAACTTATTTCCACCTGCCGACACCGTAAGGAATATCTGTTATGTAAATATTCAACCTAGACCACTTTTATCACTAACTGTTATACGTCCCGCATCTGACGTCACGCACGCATCTCATGCTTATATTATTCCGTTACACTGTAATTTAAACCATTCACCTGATGAGTGTGGCAAGCTCTAAGCTTGTCATACGAAACAGATTTGTCGTGAATAAATTTCGATGAAGTAACCTGTGTTTTCACTTTATTTGTTATACCGCAGGGGCGGATCTAGCGTTATTCAAATAAGTCGGACGACTAAGGTAAAAAAAATAGCGATTGCAAAAAAAAGTCCGGTTAAAAACGACGTAATAGCAGAGACCAATCGCGGAAAATCTAATTCGTCACCAGGACCATTTGCGAGAAGGCGCGCGGACATTTTATACCTCCTGGTGGCACTGATTAGGTTTGCCGAATTTGGCAGCCATTTTGACTTATTTACCCCGTTTTAGCCACTCTGATTGGTCAAAACAAGGTAAATTCTGACCATTGATTGGTTTGCCGTATCTGGCAGCCATTTTGACTTATTTGACCCGATTTAGCCATTCTCATTGGTTGAACACGGCTTGCTCCAAATCTTGCCTGATTTACCTCAAATTGAGCAATCTGATTGGCTATGCAGAACCTTGACTAACTTGCCAGCCACCAAGTGTGCGATCTGTTTGCCTCGATCATGGCTTCTACAAGCATATTTGATCACGCGCGATCATGATCAGCTTTAAAAAGCAACAACAAGGTGTTATTGCGACAAATATATGCATCGATTTCATCTGAAAGGCGTCATGGTTTGTCGAGTTCTCGGTAACTAAAGAAGAACATTTTCTCAAGACTGCTTTACCTAATATAAATACCTCAACACGTGAAGCCGTGAAGGGCATTCTATCGCTCAAAAAGTCCAAGGCAAGTTTAATTTAAAATGTTTTCATATATTCATTATGATTGGCGTTTATGTAGCTGTCCGACGCAGTAGTGCTGTATTGCTTTCAATTCTTGAGGTCATAACTGGTCTCGGAGCGCGAAAATGTTTATGAATTTATCAGCCTATAAAGGTTTATCGAAATTACAAGCTGACAGCTATTTTGTTGCGCTTTCGAAAGGAAGCTTGAGATACGTGAAATATCTGACAACACGATTCATTATTCCCGTGTTTATGGTCGTTCTACGATATAAAAGATTGCTAGAATTGTTAAATTTATTCAGGGTTTTGGTTTCAATATCAAAATACGTCTGGCTGCGGGCATGCAAGTTAGGGTTTTCCCTGTATTTGTGTAAAATCTGTGTGCTCATTTGAACTCGGTAAACAGTCGTAATTTATAAGTTTTAGAGTATGTAATGAGCACCACACTGGTGTTAAAGTAGCGTGATAGCAGATATAAGGGAGTAAATCGTCGACGGAGATATTTGATTTTATACTAACAAAGCGCAAATGAATATTAGCTCATTACCCTGTGGCTATGTTGCGTATCAAATGACTCGAACCAAGGCTGTTAGACATGCAGTATAAAATTACATAAAGAATTATAGATAGGTTTCAGAAACAAGAATGATGCCTATACGTAACGTAGCAATGTGCATCATACTTTGGGACACAAGGTGCCATTAAAAACATGTTTTAAGACTTTTAAAATTGTGCTCAAAATTGCTGTCAGAGTGCGGGAAACGCCGTTTCAGAGACCCAAATTTTAAAATTTTTCCAGGGGGGCGCATGCCCTAAAAATGTGGACTTCAACAAATTTGACTAAGGTATAAAAATTCCTAGATCCGCCCCTGTACCGCTCTGCGTATACGCATTGAGCACTCTATTTCCATATGATTTTGAACCTGATAGTTACTATCAACACACTTGTATATATATATATATATATATATATATATATATATATATATATATATATATATATATATATATATATATCGGTGTTTATATATATATGTTAGATAACTAAAAGGTGTTCATGTAAGATAACTAAAAGGTGTTCATTGTTACTCGGGAGTTTCATGCCCATAGACGATCTTCAGACAACTAGAAGAGAAATTTGTAGTGGCTGTTCTTTTATAAGGTTTTTATGAATTTCTCTTCCAGTTGTCTGAAGATTGTCTACGGGTGTGAAACTCCTGAGTAACAATGAACACCCTTTAGTTATCTTACACATATATATCACTCTATCTCCTGAGATATTAAGCACTGTTTGAAACATCGATATAAGACATCGTTACTATTATACATGTATATATATATATATATATATATATATATATATATATATATATGTAGTATTTAAAATATGAGTGGCCGTGTTGTATTGGATATACAAGCTCGAGCTGAAGGCGAGAGCTTCTCATATCCAGTACAACACGGACACGAATATTGTAAATAGCTTAAAATACTCCAAGTCTTTGATGTTAATATGAGTAATATTTGTTCAGATTAATTCAGAAAAAGCTCATTTTCAATGTTTTAGAGCGGAGATAGACCTAATATACAACCACTAGTGGTCGCGTATATCTGATACAACCACGTGTGGTTTATATCAGATTTACAACCTCCTTCACGGTCATGATTTCTTTTGTGTTTTCTTCATGAATTATTAATGAGTATTTTAAATATATATATATATATATATATATATATATATATATATATATATATATATATATATATATATATATATTAGCAGAACTAATTTTGACAGTGTACCTCTTTTTCACTTTGTTCTTTGCAATCATAACCTGTGTTCATTTGATGAAGTTGTTTTAAGCAAATTCGCATTTGGGAGACAAGTACATCTAAGATAGCACATCTCGTGTGTTTCTTGTTGTCTTCTGGAAATAAAGACATATTTTATTGTGTAAAAATAGAAATGAGGAAGCCAGAAGATTATAAGAGGAATGCCTCTGTCAGTTTGTTGCCTAAATATATAATGAAAATGGGCATACAAATTGCCAGACTTGGAGATCGAGACCATTATACAGTATTTACAATTCATAATGAACATATTTCCCGTCAAATACGCCACAAGTTTTTATAAAATATTCTGGTATTATAACGATTATATTGATTCATTTTATTCAACAAACTATTAAATGCAAAGCAAATGCTTGATTTATTTTGAACTAATCATTGAGCAAGCATGCAAATAGGCGAACACGCTTTTAAGAATCAAAGACAAAGCAGAGGTTCTTCCCACCCTACCGGCCAACGTTAAATTATTTACAGTATATTAGCTTTCCCAACGCTGGCTGGCAGACTGTAATAGTGATGCAAAGACTAATCCAATGGTGATATTATATTGCCTGAGTTTTTGAACTACGATCATATGAAGACGCAATGACCCATTACTTCTGAGGTTAAAAGAAGTTGGAGTTTGGATATGTGATCAAACACTTGCATAAATTAAACCAGCCACCTTTTATCTCAAATTTCTCTTTAAATACTGACCATTTAAATAAGAAGCTATATTAAACTCTTGAAGTTGATTAACAACCTAGGTTTTGCTTTTTTCAACACGCTCCTGACCTGTGATGGTATTCTTCTAGCATAATTATGATAAATTATTACAATACATATGACAATTTCTTTCTTCTGACTTTTCTGAGGTCCGTCGAATTCGGAGAATATAGGTACTAGCTGAGTAGCTGATACAATAAATAAAGTGTTATTTTGTATTATTATTTTCCTTGTTTTTGAATAGCACACGTACGTACTAAATGGTACATGCTTCAGGTAAACATTCACAACTATTGTTACAATATTTTGGAGCATTCTTGTTTTGAAATTCCCAGTAATCGGCATGTTCAGCTTTCAATTTGTTATAATCCTAGCAATGCCAAATTGCATGCATACTAGTTTCAGCCTGGACTGAAACAGAAATCAAAGTGAAAGGAATGCATGTCTATTTTAGTTTTGTGCATGTAAACCGCCAGCGTTACCGCCAAGGACTTAAATATTGCCTATCATAGTTATGTAAATCAACATAAATTCAACGTGGCAGGTTTTGTGTTGACAGATTGTCTGCGCCATATCTCTTCCTATTTTCGCTAATTTTCTAGGAAAACCAGAGACGAAAACCATGAAAACATTTTGAGCATATTTAGGCTATATAATGCACAAATATACCGTTTCAGCAAACAATCTAAGGAGATTTAAATTTGTATCAGAAAAGAAAATATCAGAAAAAGTACAAAAAAGACAGCTTGAAACGACAGCCGACGTCGATCATATAGTATAACTGGAACGTTCTATGTCGGCATGCCGACATCTATGTTGAACATATTTAAGAAATTTGAAAGGCGAAAGCTTATCACCATTCCAAATCTCTTTCCTCTGTTTGTGTCAGGTTATATCATGGTAAACAGTGGTCATCCATTTTTTATCCTTATTTCTTTTTAAATAAGCCCTAAGTCTAAGAAGTGATTTCTTATGGTTTAATGCTGGGGTTAAGAATTGAACAGCTGTAAATCCCATTATCACATCATTTTTGCTGTCGTGGTTACCCACATAGCGCTGTCACAAATTTTGCCCAGCGGTCTCTGTCTTTGGCTAAGTTAATTGCTTCTTCGAATTAATTGTTAATTGCTTCAACGTTAATTGAAGTTAATTGCTTCAACGTTAATAAAATACCGCGGTGTCACCGCTGTAACAGAAGTCTATAGGTTTTTTTAACTTAGAACTCCTATATAAGACCATAGACTAGAGTACGAGAATAAAGAGATTTTATGTTACAACGCTTTTAAACATGGGGTCAGGACAGGTATGTAGAAGAACTCATGGAAGATGGGAAGTTGACTTAGAACAGTTCATAAAATCACCACTGTGAAGTGTGCACCACATTCAGCCTTCGATTCAGCCGTTGATTCATTTTTCGCATCTTATTGCGAAATATCTCCATATTCGTGAGGTGGTCGCTATTGCAGAATATCATACAAAAAACACAATTTTCTCAGGCGCTATTTTATAGGAATTCTTCAAATTAACATATGTTGTACAGAATTTCATGCTCTTTAATCTGGTATAAGTCTCAAGAGTGGCACAAACCCATGAAAGACGCAGGCGAGCTTTAAACAAATTGCGGCTCGGCGTCATTAATACGACTGACGGGGGTTGGGTTGCGTTGCATATTTCAGATTACCTCAGATGTAAACACAATTTTTTCAGGCGCTATTCTATACGATTTTTTAAAATTTACATGTTTTACAGAATTTCATGCTCTTCAATTTAGTATAAGTTTCCAGAGTGGCACAGACATCATTGTCTATTGACGCTCGCCTTCAGCTCGCGTCTATATACAATGATAAATCACTCTGACTCGGTTTTTAAATATTACTTCTCAATCGTCTACTATAGTAGAGAATTCGCGAGAGGACTTGGTGATATTGGTTCATATTATATTAGTCAGTGTTATATATTAGTACCCAATGGTCTCGTGCTGAATTTACAATTAAGAAATGTGGTAATAAACGGTCTTTTGTTTGTGCTGTTTATTATCTGATTTCTTAATTATGAATTCAATTAGCGCGACCTTTACCGGGTTTCAAAACCCATGCACATGAACAAATAGTTTTCTTTCATTGGCTAATTAACTAATGAATTATTAATGAGTTTGAGAAGTAATATTTCATGAACGAGTGGGAGTGTTTTACCAGGGACTTCAAACACGAGAGCACAATGAAAATCACGAGGCCGTTAACCGAGTAACTTTCATTGTTCTCGAATGTTTTACAAACACGAGATAACATTGAAAATTGCAAGGTAATAGGCGGAGTGATTTTCATTGTGCTTTCGTGGTTGTAACCCCTGGTAAAACAGTCCCACTCGTTTATGAAATATTACATAAACTGTATAAAAAAGAACAGCTCACCAACAACTTCTGAACTTGAGCCTTTAATGAGTAAACGTTTCGGTAATACTACTTTTGCTAGGATAATAGCATTGCACTGAAGAATTTAGTATTGCCAAAACGCTTACTCGTTAAAGGCTTTCAGTTCAGAAGTTGTTGGTCTCTGTTCTTTTTTATACAGTGTAAATACAATCTCACACAAGACTAACCGAGAATCTACATCCATCCATCTACATCCATCCTTCTGGACACCATTTTTCGTTGGCTCAGGCTTCCATCATTATCTTCTTATACTTATATCTTATTAGATGTTTTGGTGTGTAGTATCGCTGTATATTTTATACAAACAAGGAGTAAAAATATGCAGCGATACTGCACACCAAAACATCTTATAAGAGATTTATTATACAACTGCTCTGGTCAACAAATTTTCATGGAAAAGAAAACTCTAAAAAGGCCAGAGAAGTAGCGTGACTTGCACCAGGACAAAACCAGACAAAATAATAAGCATACATGAAGTAGTTCCCGAGTGATAAATTTGATTGGCTAACAAAATCTGTCAAACCAGTTTTCTACTATCCAAATAACTAACTATCCAAATATCGCTGTATATTTGTACTCATTTTTGGCGTTATTTGGAGACACAAAGCACTGATAACATGCTAATTAAAGAGCGGGGATAAACAGCAAGGTCATGACACACAATTGTCTACACAACTTACAAATAAATTAAAAAGGACAAGCTTTTTATGGATCTACTTTTCACGGGTGCTACTGGGGTATTATCGATTAATTATTGTTCGAGAAATTCACTATCCGATTTCCTTGTACTGCTCCTATTAAGATATGGTCGAATAGACGTTTCAAGGGAAGGAAAAAATCATAAGTTAACGCATCCACAGTCGTAAGTCCGCCTGTTTAAAGGGAGCGTTTTAAGGTAGGACAGAGATGGAGTTGGCTTTTTGGTAAATTCTTAATAAATGTTTTTGCAATGTTCCCTAACCTTACACTGTTTTCTCGCACTTTACTAGTCGTTGACATTTCATTAGCTGCGTAATACCGTTGCAGCTTGTCTTTGGTTTTTCTACAGACACATCCAGCAACAGGCAATAACAGATTTATCAGAAGATATATAAAAGCACGGTATTGTTTTCGGTCTCTCGTTCCTAACCAAAGTAGATCTTGTTTTGGGGAGCAGGGGTGGCGTGTGCTGTTAGCGCGCTACCTCTCACCAAAAAGTTAAGCCCGGTTAGACGGGTTAGTATTTGGATGGGTGACCGCTTGGGAATGACCCCGTTGTCGGGCTTGGACTCATGTTAGTAGATTTGTTGTTGATCTCTCCTGTGCTTCGAGGGTTTTTCGCCGGGTTCTCCAGTTTTCCTCCCTGATCCGTGAGTGGTATTATAGAGCCCCCTTTTTTTAGGGTGCTGCAAGTGTGCTGCATCATTAGTATTCAGGGCGGCGTTCTCATTAATATTCAGTCCCATATGGCTACGGAAGTAATTAGTGTTTATCGTGACGCACGGTGTGACGCACGAAAGTAATATTCAACTTACTATTTATTCCTTCTCAGGCTCCTTTGGGGCCATCTAACCCTAATCTCATTATTGATGCTTACGTCATTATTTCTCAGGCTCCTTTGGGACGTACTCAACCCCCTGGATAGTTTTAAACAGCCTAAGTGTCTGAATTGGCAAATATAAGGTATAGAATTAGATTAATAGCATATCATGAATATTATAGTAGAACCTAAATATTCAAACAGAGTAAGCCATCGTAGAACCATTGCCAACTAAACCCTTGTTTATAGTGGGGAAATCGTAGGAAGATAGAATGAAGAATCACTTCGAGAAGTCATGAAAAGAACGATTTTAAGTGTCGAAATATGAACTAAAGGCAAAGCGATTTATTACTTTGAAAGCGTTGTTAGGTTAACTGCAGTACAAACAGAGTAAGTCATCCTAGAATCACTGCTAACTAAACCCTCGTTTATAAGCGAGGAAATCGTAGGAAGATAGAGTGAGGAATCACTTTAAGAAGTCATGAAAAGAACGATTTTTAATGTCGAAATATAAAGGCAAAGCGATTTATTACTTTGAAAGCGTTGCTAGGTTAACTGGAGTACAAACAGAGTAAGTCATCCTAGAATCACTGCTAACTAAACCTTCGTTTATAAGCGAGGAAATCGTAGGAAGATAGAATGAAGAATCAATTCGAGAAGCCGTAAGAAGAACAATCAATGATTTCATGAGAAAGTATAAACGGAATAGCTCTTCATGCTGGTTGCTACGCTTTATGTTACTAAGTGTGATATTTGCATATTTATCCTCAGTGCACGTGCAGGAGACAAAAGAGAAACTCATTAGGGTACAATTAAGAGGATTAAGCGCGTAGCCAAGTCTAGGCGAGAAAGTCATTACATAAGACAGAATTCACAACAATCAGTTTAAAATATTTATTTAGGCTTTGGTTTAAACTTACACATATCAAAACAAATTACAGTTACATATAAAAAGTTTTAGTAAGGTCTGCTTCTTAGATTATATTTAGACGTTTTTATTTTAAAAGTGGCATGATAATCTTTCTTGTCTTCGGATGATAATTGGGACACATCTTCTTTTGTCATGGGTAAATATTTTGATCTAGTCATCATTAGATGGTGTTGATACTCTTCTCTTTCATCCGGAGTCTTCTTTGCCAAGTCTTTCTCTGTCGGGTCGCCCAAACTTTCACAGTTATGAAAGAAATTATGTTTAAGCGTCGGTTGTTCAACTTTTGGAGGCGGTGTTACAAAATAGGTTTTAGGTGTAGCAGGGAAACGCCACGAAAAATCGTCAGTTTCTTGCTTTATCTCTGGTGTCAAATTTGGTGTATTTTTCCGAGGCTGAGTTTCAAGATTAGTCAGAGGTTGAAACTGATTTTGCAGTTGGTTTTGAAACGTCAGAAAACGTCCTAGCTGATTGGAGTAGAGTATGCTCTTTTCTTCAGGTGTTAACTGTGGCGCTTGTACAATATCTTGCTTTTTTCGTTCTGTATTGTACATGGCATTAACGATCGGAGGTAATTGATAGGATTGCTTTTGTGTGAAACTACCCAGCTGTTGCTGCAGGCTGGAGCTATTTTCTCCAGGTAGAACATTGGTCTTGAGGCGGTGATTGTCGTCCGCAGTTGGCTTTAGATCAAGCATTAAATAACCATGAGGGCGACTTGTGGCTTCCTCGTATGTTTTCATAAATTCATGGACATGACCTGGGTTCACCTGCCGTGCCAAGACAGAAATTTGCTGCTTATCCCTCGGAGACTTGAAGAGCACAATGTAATGTGCGTTGAGGCTGATGTTTCTGGTTTCCTTCCTTGGTGAACTACGTTCTGAACAATATAGATGATAGACAAATTCCAGTGATGACTACCTTTAGTAAATAGACTAGCAATACGTTTATCTCCCCCTGATTGAGCCATAAGATTATCGAGGACAATCCGGTTACGTTGAGAGACTTCAAGAAAATTATCAGAGTCAGGACAGGCGTTGCTTTTCTCGAGTGACTTTCTCCGTGGACATCTTCCAAAATGGCGCCGTAAATTAAAGGGTTTAGAAAATGTGGGGAAGGTATGACGACCAAGATATCTTCAAGATTTACTAACAATCTGTCCGTCAAGCAGAGTTTTAAACTATGTTGTCCAATTAATGTAGACACTGACGTTCTTCTGATAGGTGAAAGAAGACATTTTAGCCAGGAAGGTGTATAAATATCGAAGACGAAGTGATGGTACGAAGAAACCGCATTGGAGTCAAATTGATAGCGAATGTTGGATCGACTATAAACTAAACATTTCCCTACTGCCACAAAATTAAATGTTGGTTTCCTTTTATTCCATTACTGCTTTTGATATCTGAGAGGTATTTCGTAATGGGAAAATTGTAGAAAGTGGGTAAATTAGGTATTCATTCCTTTCACCCAACGACTTGTATACTAGTTAGTGTTGTCTTTAAAACGTACTCAGATTCTGTCTAATGTCGAGCAAGACCTCTTAACTGCCACAGTGTTGTGCTAAATTTATGTATAATCCCGTTCGTACATAGTAAAATATAATCAGTTTTTTTGTCTCACTCAGATCTTACAATAAAGTTTGACATGCCTACGCTACTAATTTCATTGCGGCGACGACATGCAATGTCAATTTCTGCAAAATCTGCCCTATTGCCACAAAATATTTTACCGATTGTCAATCGTTAGTTGATTTTCTTAGATTTTAACGACACTTTTTTGTTCTCAAAATTATAAAAATGGGGCTTTGAGATCAATTTAACTGCGTGCATTTGAAGCCACGGCATGTTGACCACAACGTATACTCAAGTCGTTGTCACCCAATTTAATATCGTACGATTCACTAAAATATCTTTCTATTTCTTCACGTTGTGGGAGGCTGCTTCTGACTGTTTCCAGTGTCCTTTCACAAGCCATTTTACAAACTATACACCTTTTTCTGGGGGAAATAAGGGTTGTGGGGGAAAAAAATTTATCGCCATCTTTGTTTATGTTTTTTTTTTTGAAGTCCCCAGACTCCCCACGACAACTCGCGCGATGCATGCGCATACAAAATTCCCTGCTGTTATATTTGTATATATTTCTACCCTTGAATTCGAGTCCAGGCTTTTAGCTTCGAGCCCATGACTCCAGTCCGAGCCCCGGCTCCTGGCTCCTAGCTCCGAGCCCTTCGCTCCTGGCTCCGAGCCCCCGGGTCCTAGCTCCGAGCCCTTGGCTCCTCCTGTTTCTCTTCCTTCGCCTCCTCTTTTTTTCTTTCTACTCCTTATCTTCCTCTTAAAATGTGTGTTCTGGTAGAGATTTCCTCATTTAGACACTGACTGTCAGATGTTTACCAACGATAGCAACGAACAGAGGGCATTTCTTCAGTTTTTGTGTTTTTCAAAACCCATACAACAGCGAGCTGTTTGGGAGTCTGCGAGCCCTGAGCATGTTCGATATATATATGCGAGTGTGCACACAATTTATGGCAAATGCACTACCAACTACCTCGTCAGGTGATTGAAACACTTAGCCCTTACCAGGACGATCTACACATTTTGGTTGGATCCCCGACGAAGTTTTAGACGAAAAAAGAAAACACTGGTTCAAAACGGTGAAGGATTTCTAAGCCTGTTGCTTGGTCCTGTTGTAGAAGGACTCGCAGAAATGGTATAAAAGACGTTTGTACGAGGATAGTCAGTTTAAGCGTGAACATCATGGAAGAAACAAGTCTCGCTAATTATCGCGTACAACAAATAATATCACATTTACACTACGAAATCGATGAAGAGAAAGTGTCTTCTCTGCTAAACAGTTTGCAGATATCTCATAGTCTCACGTGGAATTCAAGAGGAGAAATAGTATATAACGGAAGAATTATACCAAGAACAAATATCACTGATTTGATAGAATATTGTCTAACAGAATACGATGCCAAGATTCCCGAGCCCCTTGGTTTAGATATTTTTGTTAAAGGACTAGCAAATTTGAAAATTGATAAAAGTCTCATTGAAAATGTTCAAGTTTTGACCATGCTGGCACGTCACGAACATCAAGAGCCAGAATCCGAAAGTGAAGACCGAGAAACTGACTCCAAAACTGAACAAGAAGAATCGGACGCGGAGCATTGGAGCGGAGAGGACTCGGAGAGAAATGAAGAACTTACTGGAGAATGTGAACGCTGTCAAAGTAAAATGTTCATGGAAAGATTTCTATTGGGATAACAATCATTGTAAATTATGTAACTTAGGATCTCCCTTATCTTTTTTACATTCAATTGGTTTCTGTACTGCTTGTTCCAGGGCTTATATTACCGATGGAATTAATGAAAATAATTTTGAACCGAAATAAGAATAGATAATCTTGAAACTCAGCCTCGGAAAAATACACCAAATTTGACACCAGAGATAAAGCAAGAAACTGACGATTTTCCGTGGGGTTTCCCTGCTACACCTAAAACCTATTTTGTAACACCGCCTCCAAAAGTTGAACAACCGACGCGTAAACATAATTTCTTTCATAGCTGGGAAAATTTGGGCGACCAGACAGAGAAAGACTTGGCAAAGAAGACTCCGGATGAAAGAGAAGAGTATCAACACCACCTAATGATGACTAGATCAAAATATTTACCCATGACAAAAGAAGATGTGTCCCAATTATCATCCGAAGACAAGAAAGATTATCATGCGACTTTTAAAATAAAAACGCCTAAATATAATCCAAGAAGCAGACCTTACTAAAACTTTTTATATGTAACCGTAATTTGTTTTGATATGTGTGAGTTTAAACCAAAGCCTAAATAAATATTTTAAACTGATTGTTGTGAATTCTGCCTTATGTAATGACTTTCTCGCCTAGACTTGCCTAAGCGCTTAATGCTCTTAATTGCCCCTAATGAGTTTCTCTTTTGTCTCCTGCACGTGCACTGAGGATAAATATGCAAATATCACACTTAGTAACAGAAAGCGTAGCAACCAGCTTGAAGAGTTATTCCGTTTATATTTTCTCATGAAATCATTGATTGTTACGGCTTCTCGAATTGATTCTTCATTCTATCTTCCTACGATTTCCTCGCTTATAAACGAAGGTTTAGTTAGCAGTGATTCTAGGATGACTTACTCTGTTTGTACTCCAGTTAACCTAGCAACGCTTTCAAAGTAATAAATCGCTTTGCCTTTAGTTCATAATTCGACACTTAAAATCGTTCTTTTCATGACTTCTCGAAGTGATTCTTCATTCTGCAATGGTTCTAGGATGGCTTACTCTGTTTGAATATTTAGGTTCTAATATAATATAATATAATATTCATGATATGCTATTAATCTAAGTCTATACCTTATCTTTGCCAATTCAGACACTTAGGCTGTTCAAAACTATCCAGGGGGTTGAGTACGTCCCAAAGGAGCCTGAGAAATAATGACGTAAGCATCGATAATGAGATTAGCCGGTTAGATTTTTGAGAACGCCGCCCTGAACACTAATGACTGCGGCAACCTAAAAAAGGGGGTCGATCGGCCTCTATAATACTACTTCCGTGATCTTAGCTGCCTCGAGCGCCTTTGATATCCTCGACACGACCACGTTCATCTGTGTCCTTCGCAATTCAGCCAGTCCGTGTTCATGTGACGTCACAATTTGCAACAAGGTTTAGACTGCTGACATCAGCTTGTTTACTATCCAGTCTTTTTACTATCCATGGTGTGACATAGATTGGCAAGTGGAAATCATTCAGATATAATGTAAACCATTCGTAAAAGCCGCTGTCGCTATCGCCATGTATACATCCAGAGTTTGATGTTCAAAATGTTTTGGCGAAGGATATTGCACTTGGGGCGAGTTCCTTTTCCCCTTATAAATCCGCCATTTGGGGCGACAATTTTTTCACTGACGGGAGATAGGAGCCCGCATTCCAGGTATATTAGGGACCCTACGAAGTACGTCGGCAACTTCAACGACGACGTCTTCTAAACAAAATAATTCTAGTTGTGGAACAAAGAGAATGAATAATTTTTAGTCCCTAGAGTAATTTCAACAGCGTCCTCGTTCTTTTTACAACGCCATTTAGAGCATTTTCACGTCTTCAGGAGGACGTCAACGGCCAAAAGATAAGAACTGTTCTACACGGACTGTTGTTTGGCCGTGTAGGCGTCGATTTGACACTCAGTTTGAATGTACCATGATTGGATCTTGACAACCTCTTACAAAAAAAGATCTTATAAAAGTTTGCTATCTATAGTTTGTGGAAGACAAACATAACTTTGATTTCACAAGAAACATTGATGAATCGTTATTCGAGATTTTGTGTTTGTGATTCACGGCATTCACTGATCCAGGTGATGGCGACAGAATATCGTCAAGATAGAAACGACGACAATTGCTTTGACCCCGTGCTTAGACACAATCACGCAAAAGTTTAAATGCAGAGTAGCCCTTCTCGTGTTCAAGTTGCAAAAGGTCAAAACGAAGACTTTCACGGACAGCTGTATACGAACGAACATGAAATGAATTACGCTCCTTCGTAGCTAGGGAAGGTGCGAAAACATAACTTAACTTACATGTAAATAAACATATATATATATATATATATATATATATATATATATATATATATATATATATATATATATATATATATATATATATATAGACACTTTCAGACGCTTTCAAAGCCAGGTGCGTATCATAGTCTAAACGGCGACATATTAATAGGTAAGAAATTCAAGTGTTTTATCAAATTTAGCAAGACTTTCCTTCTGGCTGTTGAGTTGAAAAAACTAGGTCATTCTGAACTGAATAACTGGTAGCCTGCTGCGAGCCAGCCGACTTCGATAATACCAGACGCACAAATTGGATAATACAATTAAGTTTCCAGACACTTAGCACAGACATTTAAAGCAGAAAGAAACTTCGTTTGAAAAATAACTTACCTCATTCAGCAATAATCTTTATTACACGAATTAAGTGAATGTGTAATCTCCTCTTATTAATATATTTTGAAGTTTTAAACGGCACATTATTACTGCGTCAACTCAAGGCGACGCACGGGGCTCGATTTGTGATGAAAGTGATGACACTTGCTTCTGTATTGTAAAGCCAGACACTGACAGAGATTCATGGAGTTTCAACCTGGATCTACTTTGCTATTTCTTTTCTTTTGTTCCACAGCGATGTGTTTTAAAAATATTAAGAGCCACGGCGTTTTTATTAATAGCTGTCTTGTTGGAATATGTCTGCACCACTGGTCTCCACTCCATGCATTGTTGAACTCCGTAAACAATAACTTTAAAATTAATTTATTCTGCATTAATTTTGTTCGACCAATAGAAACTCGCGGCCGCCAAATTCGACCAATAGAAATACGCGGCCTCCGACGGCCGCGAGTGATGAAAAAACCCAACATGCTTTGCCCACATTTCACAGCAACAGGAGGGCCTGCCCGCAGGCTAATTTGTCAGTGACTCGTGTTACTGCATGTACATGTATATATCATACACTAATAAGAGTGAGAAGTGTGTTTTAACCAACTTCGAGCTAGGTGTTTTGATATTAGATCAAACACAAAGATCAAGCCTAAAGCAAATCAGGAAATGAATCAGTTGCCAAATGAATCAGTATTTTAAGATAAGTTTGAGGTAAGAGTTGGCTTAATCTATCCAAGTGTTTGATCACATATCAAACCTTTGTCTCACTTAATATGATTTTCAATTTCTTTATGTGTTTGACTTATGAATTATTAATGAGTTTAAGAAGTATATCACAGACTGCCCTGTATTTACACTATATACATGTATATAAGAAATTTATACTGAGAAAACATGTTGGCTGTTACATAAGTAGACAGCCGGCCAAGGCTTCAAAATATTACTTTTATGGCATTTTTTGTTACAAGCAGACAACCATGCCAAATCGTATCGAATAGTGCATACTTTGAAGGTGAGGGGGGGTTGCCATCTGTAATTATTGATTTATATACTAAAATATAGAGCTTTTTGAAAGTACAACGTGATGGATGGGATATCTGTAAAGAGCTGTCTAATATACGTTTGTGTTTTGTTTGAATTGCAAAATTCAGAATGCATCCAATCAACGTGCGTGAAGTTCTGATTATTCTAATTCGCATAACTCACAATGATAAACAAACAAGAAACATGGCGCAAATTCACCTAAATATAACACTTCGAAGAACAGCCATAACAAGCAGCCAACTTTTTGTTACAAGCAGGCAACCACCATAGAAATGTAGCTTAGACCTTGATCAAGATGACTAGACCGGTTAGCACTGTTGAACCACCAGAACCGGTTAAAGGAACAATATAAGTAACACTATACTGTAGTACAAAAGCTCAGCTTTATAACAGTAGGTATATGGCGGTATCGGCAAATTATCAAAATAAAACGAGGTAATTTACGAATATGAGACTTTCCTGTAGCTACCAGATCTAATAAATTTCTGATTCTTTACAAGGTTATGTTGTAGCTTTTCTTCGAAGTGTTATATTTAGGTGTACTTACGCCATATTTCTTGTTTGTTTATCATTATGAGTTATGCGAATTAGGTAATCATAACTTCACGCACGCTGATTGGATGCATTCTGAAGTGAGCCATTCAAAATAGAACACCAACGTAGTTTGCATGACTCCACAGAAATCCCATCCAATCCAATGTGTTTTTTAAAAACCCCATAAATTTTAGTATATAAATTCAAAATTACGGCTGGCAACCCCCTCACGTTCAAAGTATATACTATCCGATACGATTTGGCATGGTTGCCTGCTTGTAACGAAAAATGCCATGGACGGTGTTTTTGAGACACTTTATCTAGCTTGGCCGTCCGTCTAACACTCGGCATTTTCCTT
>OZ036017.1:1803480-1860980 GCA_964035015.1 Corallium rubrum
GTTAAACCAGATGTTCTCTTGCACGTGACTTTGCAATATATTGATATGCAATGTTGCAATTTGGATTGATCATTTCAATCAGCAACCTAACATCACATTTATGTGTATGCAAGAGAACATCCAGTTTGACTATAAATTATTTTTTGACTACACATATATATACATATAGACATGTACAACTGGGCAATTCTTTTACTGGCTATCAATGTTGATGGTTATGTTCTTAACATATACCATCCAGGCAACCACATTTAATTTTTATGAATAACTTAATAAGTACTTTAGCCAATACAATTATGGTATTTCCCAACATTTTCAGAAACGTGAGGGACTGATTTGGCCAGTACAATTAAGTAGCAGACTACTTTATGGTGGACCTTAGTAGTTAATACACCATCTGTGGTCAAGCTAGCTTTCTAATGCTACTACAATACAGTTTCTTAAACAAGTAAGATTTTTACTTTTTTATTAGTCAAACTTCTTCATAAATTAAAATTTGTTCCTTTTCAGTTCTACAAATCACTGAGCTATTTTGTGATTGTATGATCCATACACCTGATCTTTTCCGATACCCTCCTATATATATTTTACATTATTATTGTGAATCTCTGATAAGTTTTTATGCTTTATCTGATTGCAGAAAAAGGGCATTTTTATAATTGTCTTTCAATTGGACCAAGCTAGGAAGCTGTATATTCAGTATAGTTCACCTGAAACAGTACAGTACGTGTACATGTACATGTACATGTACAAGCTGAGGCAATGGTAGCAACTTTGGTTTAGTACTATTCAATTTGAGGAATTCTATTTAGAAAAAAATACAAACTTTATATTGATCTGTGGAAAGAAAATTATGAGCTGACAGTGCATGTTCATTACATCATGTAATTGTATTTATATAATTTAAATAAATGTATATTATTTAAAGTAGTAGGATGTACATTAGTGGACCAGGGTATAATTAACACCTGTTACAGGCCACAAGCACTACTGTTAAGATTACAGTCAAAACTTTAGATACATTGCAACAGGCTATTCACCTGACCAGGCTATTGACCTGACATTATAACCTGGCATGCGCGGGCGAGGGGTTTGCGTTTACGTATTTCTAGTAATAATAATAATAATGGGCTGCTACCTTGTTGTGGTGGTGGGGCTTGTGTACCTCGATGATCTCGAGAGCTATGCTGGCGGGAGCTTTTAGCTCCTGGTAGGGCCACCCAAGCCAGACAGGTCGACGGATAGAGGTCAGACTAAAAGTAGCCCGCTCTCTTCGCAACTCAAGGTGTTAATCGTGCCAAGGAGTGGATGGCCGCAGCGAAATGTGATCGCTAACGATAGCTGTCAAGGATTGGCGAACCGTGACAGGAATTAGCCTTATTCTACGAGCCGGGCGACGTAGGACGGACATCTTTCCCGTGCATGCTCACGGTATAATTATGTGATGTTTAATAATAATAATAATAATAACAATGAAAACGGCATGAATAGAACTAGAACTAATGATACTAGTTCCATGCCCGACATGGTGTTTGGGGAAGAGCAGCCAGCACCAGGTTGTAATTTCTCTACTGCTAAGTTAAGATGGACCAAAGAAATTAATAAAATTGTTATGGAGTGTTACATCAGAAGCGACCCAAGCAAAAGAGGATATAGAAAAAGAATGTTGGGGATTTGGAGGGAGATTGGAGTGTTTCAGGTCACGGAACAAAGGCTGGCAGATCAAGCGAGAGCAATACGAATAAATGTATGGTTAACGGATCTTGAAATTGAGGAACTGAAGAGGAAAATCGAACGAGAAAATACTAGGGAAGAAAATGTGGAATCGAATGAAGAGGGATCACAAAGTAACGCACCGGAAAGGGAGTCGACACCTCCAACGGAACAGTCGGATGAGGAGGTAAATGCTAATAGAGATTGGCAGAGAGAAGAGAGCAATCAATTAGACCAAATACGTGAGAGAATGAGGAATGCTGGTTCAAGTGATGAGAAGGTTATCATACTAGAAATGATATTTGAAGAAATGGAAAAGGGAGATCCCCAGAAACCTATGAACTTAAGAAATGTGGAAAGATCAAGACTAAAAACAGCTAAGGCAGAAGTAAATGAAGTTATTGCTTTTATAAACACAGAGACAATAACCGACACCAATAAGCTATTAAATGCAGCGGCGGTTGTTGTTGGTAGAAGGTTGGGCATCAGGAACCAAACGGGGAAAAAAGAAGAACCATGGTGGAAGAGAAGGGTACAACTAAAGATAAAACAACTCAGACAAGATATTAGTAGATTGGACAGGATAAAATCAAGAAATTTCTAAAGGAATGATATCAAACAACAACTGAGGAAGAAATATAATATCTCCAGAAAAGGGTACCAGGTAGTGCTGGAGGAACTGAAACAGAGGCTGACGGCACAAGCTGCAAAATTGAAGAGATATAAGGATAGAGGTAAATTCTACAACCAAAATAGAATGTTTGAATCAAACCAGAGAAGGCTTTTTGAAGAGCTCGAGGGAGTGGAGAGGGATGACATCATACCCGATGCCGACGAGAGTAGAAACTTCTGGGGTAGCATCTGGGGGAAAAGCACAGAACATAATAGTGAAGCAGAATGGCTGAAAGAACTGGAGAATGATCTAAGTAGTGTTGAAAAGCAAGAGAATATTGAACTGACTGTAAACGAGATTGAGAAGCAACAAAGGAAAATGCCTAATTGGAAATCACCAGGTCCAGATGGCCTGCAAGGATATTGGATCAAGAATTTTACATCCTTGAAAGAGAGAATTACAAGTCAATTGAACGAGTGCTTACAACACAATTCGGTACCAGATTGGATGACTAAGGGGAGAACGGTGTTGCTAATGAGAGATAAAGATCAGAGAGGTGAGGTGACCGATTTCAGACCAATCACCTGCTTAGCAATTATGTGGAAGTTGCTAACAGGAGTACTGGCGGATAAGATGTATGAACATCTCGAAGAAAAGCATCTACTTCCGGAGGAACAGAAAGGGTGTCGACGAAAATCAAAGGGGACAAAGGACCAACTGCTAATTGATAAATTAATTATCAGAAACTGCAAAAGAAGGAAAACAGGACTCGCAATGGCTTGGGTGGACTATAGAAAAGCATTTGATATGGTACCCCACTCATGGATACTCCACTGTATGAAGATATTTGGTGTAGCGCAAAATGTGATTGAACTAATCCAGAACAGTATGTGCCAGTGGAAGACAACGTTAACAGCAGGAAGAGCAGTATTGGGTGAAGTACATATAAATAGAGGAATCTTTCAGGGAGATAGTTTTTCCCCGATGTTATTTGTACTCTCCTTGATCCCGCTAACTCTGGTGCTACGAAAAATAAAAATGGGATATGACCTCGGGGTGGTAGTGGAATAGTTAACCATTTGCTTTTTATGGACGACCTCAAACTCTACGGAAAAAATGAAAACCAAGTGGATTCCCTAATTCAATCAGTTAGAATTGTGTCTGAGGATATGCGAATGGAATTTGGAATATCAAAATGCGCAACATTGATTATGAAGAGAGGAAAGGTGATTCAAAGTGAAGGAATCCAGCTCCCTGGCGATAAGAAGATACGATCACTGAAAATCGAGGACAACGAAGGATATAAATACCTCGGAGTGCTCGAGGCGGACGATATAAAGCATGGTGAAATGAAGGAGAAGGTCCAGAAAGAATATTTCCGTAGATTAAAGACTATACTTAAATCCATACTCAATGGGGGCAACACAATAAAAGCGATAAATACAAGAGCAGTGTCAATAGTCCGATACGGGGCTGGAATCATTGATTGGACCAAAGCAGAACTGCAACATATGGATCGGAAAACACGGAAACTGATGACCATTTATCGCACACTACATCCGCAGGCCGATGTTGATCGGCTGTATGTTAAAAGATCAAAGGGTGGGCGTGGAATGATAAGTATCGAGGAATGTGTGAATATCGAGGCAAATAACCTAAGCAAGTACATTAAGGCCTCCCAGGAAAGGTTGTTGAAAGCTGTGGAAAAAGAGGAAATACTAAAAGAAAAAGATCCTGGTAAAGATAAGGTTTCGTATTCGGAAGAGCATGCCCAAAGGTACCGTGAAAAGCCCCTCCATGGACAATTTGTAAGAGGCATTGAAGAAATTAGGGACCAGAAAACGTGGGAATGGCTTAAGAGAGGGAAGTTGAAGAGAGAAAGTGAAGGGTTCCTCATGGCTGCACAGGATCAGGCGCTGCGGACAAACAGTGTGAAGAGACGTATCGACAACCAAAACGTATCTCCGACATGTAGAATGTGCGGAATGAGGGAGGAGACAGTAAGTCATATTTTAGCAGAGTGTACCGCCCTGGCACAGAAACAATATAAGTTATGGAGACATGACAGGGTAGCCCAGGTCATCCATTGGAAGCTAAGTGAGAAATGTGGGTTTACAAAAACAGCAAAATGGTATGATCACAAGCCAGATCCAGTCTGTGACTCGGAAAAGTTCAAGCTATTGTGGGATTTTAAGATCCAAACGGACCACCATATTGAACACAATAAACCCGATATTTTGTTACTAAACAAAGAAGAAAGATCTTGCTGGATTATCGACATCGCCTGCCCCTTTGATACAAGAGTTGTAAACAAGGAGAGAGAGAAAGTGGAAAATTACCATGATCTGAAAATCGAAATCAAGCGAATCTGGAACTGCCGGTCGGTTAAAATCATACCGATAGTTATAGGTGCATTGGGGACAATATCAAGGGGATTTGAAAAGTGGCTGAAGATATTGGAAATGCCATCAAGCATGGAAATCCTACAGCGTGTTTGCTTGCTGGGGTCGGGAACAATTTTACGAAAAGTACTGGACACATAAGAACAGTGCCAAGGAGAGATTATAAGGTCTAAGGCACCCCAGGCCATAGGCTGTGGCTCGATGCCTTCCAGAACTTCCTGCATATGCAGAGATTAACTTTCATAATAATAATAATAATAATAATAATAATAATAATAATAATAATAATAATAATAATAATAATAATAATAATAATAATAATAATAATAAAAATAAAAATAATAATAATAATAATAATAATAATAATAATAATGATAATAATAATAATAATAATAATAATAATAATAATAATAATAATAATAATAATAATAATAATAATAACAATAAGAGAAGAAGAGATTGGAGAGCCTGGTAGATTTAGAGCTTTATGACAAGAACCTCGTGAAAGCAATCAACTGCAGGGTTATACCAATTGCAGGATATGCCATGAACGTGTGCCAGTTCACCAAAAAGGAACTATACGATCTTGACATGTTGGTGAAGGAGATTCTACGCAAAAACAATATGTTAGGTAGACAGGCAAGTGACGAACGGCTATACATGAAAAGGAAGGATGGTGGACGAGGTGTAAAGAGTCTGAGACAGGTTTACAAAGAGACGAAAGTGCGTGTGGCGACATACATGGTGTTAAGCCCAAGCCGCTGGATAAGGGTTGCATGGAAGAGAGAGTATAATAGCGAGTACAAAAGCCTGAAAAGGGAAGCGGAACAAGCACTGCAGGAAATGGGCCTTGAAGTTGACTTTAGAGAGGCAGAGATATGGAAAGATCAAGAGAAGATGGAGAAGGACTGGTCAGGTTGTTGGAAGGAACTGAAGAAGGGGATGAAAAAAGGATATGGGGAAAAGCTGAAGATTGAGTACAAAGAGAAAGTTATGCAGAGTCAAGTGTTTGCAGGGCAGGAAAAGGAATGCCATATGTGGTTGAATTCGAACACTACACCACAGAAGACAGCAGGAATCATGAACATGTTGGAACAAATGGTCGAAACCCGGAAATGGAAAGCGATGCGAGGAATTGGAGACACAGATGGAAAGTGCAGGTTATGTGGACAGCACGAGGAAACCGTTCAGCACCTGCTTGCAGGATGTGGAATACTGGCGGGAGGTGAATACCTAAGCAGACACAACAACGCATTGATGGTGTTAGCAGTTAACTGGGCAATAGATAAAGGACTCTTACCTGAAAGCACAGTATGGTACGGAGAGATATGGAAGAAAGGACATGTACTCAAGGGCGATGAATTCAAACTTTGCTGGGACTTCGAGTACAAAATGAGGAAAACGAGTACAGCGCGTAGACCGGACCTGACCCTGGAGGATGGAAGAGAGAAGAAAATATGGCTGGTGGACATGTCGTGCCCACAGGAAAGAAACATAGAGGAGGTAACACGAACCAAAATACGAAAGTATCAACAACTTGCGTTCGAGACTAGAGAGAAGCGACCAGGATATATAGTGGAAGTGGTACCAGTTATCATCGGATGTTTAGGAGGTGGTGTGGAGAAGACGGGAAAAACGGTGGCAAAAGTAATCAAAGGAGAAGGAAACGTGATAAGAATAGTGAGAACAATGCAGCAAACAGTACTGTTCGAAGGAGAGACAATTATAAGGAAAGTGTTAAGTGGAGTAGTTCAACCGAAGTAAGACTCGGTTAATGTCCCAACAATTATTGGTGGGAATGTGAAACCGGCCAGACTTTATTTTTAAGCTGGCTATATGCTGATAATAATAATAATAATAATAATAATAATAATAATAATAATAATAATAATAATAATATTAATAATAATAATAATTGTAATAACAATAATAATAATAACAATAATAATAACAATAATAATAATAATAATAATAATAATAATAATAATAGATAGGTAATTGAATATAATGAAAATTTAAATATTTAGATTCACTGAAATAGTAATTTAGCCTCAGAACATGTTGTAATTAGTAATACAACAAAACATTACGTCTAAGTAAATATTTTGAATAATACAACTAGCTCGAGTTTTGTACTGGGCTCTGTATATGTCACAAGATTCTCTAGTATTTTCAGTATGTTTACTTTTGGTATGTTTGCATAAATTGAAATAAAATCCACATTTAGTTATCTTAGACTCTAAAGCCAAATAAATACCATCCGCATGTACGCATTGCGTACCTATTTTTATATATCCTCTTAAATATTTTTCTTATGGTAGAACCACTTGTAAAACTTTATAGCGTATCTTGTTTATAATTTGGCATAAAAACGGTAAACATATAAATGCTGCATGTTGAAATATTACATATGTGACTGCATGAAAACAGTTTTTTCAGGTGAAAACAGTTTTAGCACTTCACATTTTGAAACGAAATTTGTTTTTGCTCTTGTTAATGAATTTGAAATGCCATAAAATGAATATAACCGTGGCAGCTAGGCAGCTGTCCAAGCAGGCCTTTGAAAAATCCAAATATTTTAGATGCTCTATTGCTCTAGCTTCTTTGTATACATGAATAGAAAGAACTGTATAATATAACCATAATATTTTGCTAATATTTCGAAGCTGCTTCGGTGGCCTGGTGGTAACATCGTCAGTTCGCACGCGAAATGGTCGAGTTCAAATCGTGGTGCGACCTGTACAATTCTTCATCTCAATTTTTTTTCTGAATATTGTCTTGAAAATTTTCTTTGTTATTTATTACGTTTTTCTTTAAAAATTAGAGTTAAACGACTTTTTTTATTTCAAATATTATACTTTAATTCAGAGGAGGTTGGACAGCTGCCGCAAAGCATCATGGTCCTAACGCTAAAATTGATAAATTGTTGAATCATTTGCATCTGACCGCCGACAAGGAATGAACTCCGCCCGGTGGACTAGATGCGCAAAAACTTTTGAAAACTCGTCACAGTTGATCTAGAATTGTTAAATCTGATAGTCAGAAAAATACGAGAACAATTCGTAGTTATCATAGACAATTTGTATGATCAGATTGTGCTTTATTTGGCGTATATTCGTGACAATGGCGGATGGGCATTCAAGACTGTAGTGTTGCTATTCTAGTTTTAGTCACGTGTGTAACGAGTGGGATAATCCGGATGACCACATGGGAACTGGGTCTTTTTGGGTCTAAGAGTTAGCAGTGCAAGAGTGAAATAAAAGCTTAAGATAAAACACCACATTGGCGACGAGGATGGGATCTAAGTTCCCCCGATAAATTTTAGTAATTGAACATGAACAATCGTTGAATAAAATCAACAAGAACTGAAGAACATGGCAGCAGCTCTACCGCAGTTTGCTGAATTTGATGTTAACTCAGATGGTGCAGTCAGTATTCGTTGGAAGAAATGGCTCACTCGTTTTAAAAATCTTCTGCTTGCATTGGGTGTAGACGACACTAAAAGGCAAAGAGCTCTTTTACTACACTATGCTGGAGAAAGCGTAAACGAAATCTTTGAAACGTTACCCAACACCGAGGCTGGAGAAGATGAAAACCCGTTTGAAAAGGCAACGACAGCGTTAACCAACTATTTCACCCCCAAGAAGAATCGAGAGTACGAGGTATACGTGTTCCGCAAGGCCAAGCAAGAAAGTGGAGAAGGTATTTCCGCGTTTCACACTCGTCTACGACAACTAGCGACGACTTGTGAGTTTACAGACAACGACAGGGAAATCAAAACCCAAATTGTGCAGAACTGCCTATCGCACAAACTTCGCATGAAAGCACTACAAAACCCGGAACTCACCTTAACTCAGCTACTGGACGCTGGAAGAGCCATGGAACTGTCTAAATCTCAAGCGGAAAACATCGAAGAGAAGCAGAACGTGAAGAAACTCACGAGGAATACGCCAAGAAGAACTTCGAAGCAAAGCCAAGATGGCGGACGTGTTGACAGGAAGTCAGACGGCGCGAAAACAACCCGGAGTTCTGTACCCGGAGACGTTAGCAAGTGCCGGAACTGTGGCAAAGGGTATCCACACCCGGGCGGCAAAACAGCATGCCCTGCCTACGGAAAGAGTTGTCGAGGCTGTGGAAAACAAAATCACTACGAAGCCGTATGTAGATCAACGAATGCTAAAAAGAAAAACGTGTTCAAGGACCGAAAGCAACTCAAGGTTCAAAACCTTGTCGATGACAGCTCCAGTTCAGAAGATTCAGAAGATGCCTATGCGTTTTCCGTCAGTCAGGCTGGTAAACAGCAATCGCAGCCCATGTTCAAGATCATCATTCACGACACTCCAATGACAATTATGGCTGACTCTGGTGCTAGTGTAAATGTACTAGATGAGAGAGACTACCAAGCGTTGCCAAAGAGTCCTAAGCTTCAGGAAACAAAAGTGAAGATTCATCCATACAAGTCCAACAAGTCGCTGAAAGTTTTGGGAAAATTCAAGACCGTTTTGAAATTTAAGACGAAGTGCGTAGAAGACAAACTTTACGTAGTCCAGGGGTCAGGTGGCTCGCTACTCAGCTGGAAAACATCACAAGAACTTGGACTCTTGAAAGCAGTCCACCAAGTCAATGAAACGAACTCCCCGAGAACAGAGCAGCTGATCAAGGAGTACGACGAACTATTCCATGGACTCGGGAAATTGAAAGGTTACCAGATTAAACTCCATATCGATGAGAGTGTCCCGCCAGTCGCACAACCTCACCGAAGGGTTCCGTTTCACGTACGTCAGCAGTTGGAAGAGCAACTAAAGCGAGACGAGGAACTTGGAGTTGTCGAGCGCATTGAAGGTCCCACGCCATGGGTATCGCCTATCGTGGTAGCACCCAAGCCAAAGTCTCCTGGAAAGGTCCGCGTATGCGTAGACATGCGCCAAGCAAATCAGGCCGTCAAACGGGAACGCCATGTAACACCTACAATCAAAGAGATCATTGGTGACTTGAATGGTGCTAAAGTTTTCAGCAAATTGGATCTAAACCAAGGGTACAACCAGCTCGAGTTGGCACCAGAATCGCGGTATATCACCACTTTTGGTACGCACCTGGGCCTGATGCGATATAAGAGGCTGAACTTTGGTATTTCAAGCGCAGCGGAAATCTTTCAGAATGTAATTCGTGAAACTCTCGACGGCATCCCTGGGGCTCTCAACATTAGTGACGACATCCTAGTCTTTGGAAAGACGCAGAGCGCCCACGATCAAAGTCTGGAGGCAGTATTCAGGAGGCTGAAAGAACGTGGTTTAACCCTGAACAAGCACAAATGCGAGTATGGCAAAGACAAGCTGGAGTTCTTTGGTTATGTCTTTTCGGGAGAGGGTATCACACCGGATCCCAAGAAGATTGAAGACATCGTCAACCTACAGACACCAACATCTGCATCAGAAGTTCGAAGCCTGCTGGGAATGACCAATTACTGTTCGAGATTCATCCCAGACTATGCAACCAAGACCGAACCGCTACGCAAGCTGACCCACAAGGATCAACCTTGGGAATGGACATCGCAGCACGACCACGCCGTTACCCAATTGAAAGAAGCATTGGTGAATGCACCGGTTACAGCATACTTTGATCCAGCCAAAGATACCGAAATTTCGGTCGACGCCAGTCCTGTGGGATTAGCTGCCATTCTCTCGCAAGTAGATGGCGAAACTAACCACATCGTCACCTATGCAAGTCGTTCCTTATCCGAGACCGAGCAGCGCTATAGCCAGACAGAACGCGAGGCCCTTGCCATCGTCTGGGCCTGCGAACATCTTCATCTGTACATATATGGAAAGCCTGTGACAATCTATACCGACCACAAGCCGCTAGTGGCCATCTATGGCAACCCAAGTTCTAAACCTCCTGCCAGAATCGAGAGATGGGCTCTCAGACTTCAGCCGTACCAACTGACCGTGCGTTATCGAAAAGGGGAAGGAAACCCAGCTGATTACTTGTCACGCCATCCCTCCAAACAACCAACCACAGCTAGTCGAGAACAGAAGATCGCAGAAGAGTATGTCAATTACATTACCATGACCTCAACACCAAAGGCACTAACGGTCCATGAAATCGAAGAAGCTACCAAAGTTGATGCGACCCTGCAAGCAGCATCCAAGGCAATTGAGACGGATAACTGGTACGAAGCATCTAAGCGATCAGACGTGGACAGTCTGGCTTATAACGCGTTGCAGAAGATAAAAGATGAACTGACAGTAAGCGCGACAGCCCAAGTAATTCTTCGAGGAACAAGAATAGTCGTCCCCAGCAAACTACAAGAGCGCGTGGTAAGCTTAGCACACGAGGGGCACCAAGGCGTCGTAAAAACAAAGTCGCTCCTACGCGAAAAGGTGTGGTTTCCCGGCATTGACAAGATGGTAGAGAAGAAAGTCCAGTCATGCTGTGCGTGTTTGATCTCCACGCCGGAGTCTAAACGCGAACCACTCAAGATGTCTCCACTACCGAAAGCCCCATGGTCAGAAGTCAGCATGGATTTTGCAGAACTTCCAAACAGCGAGTATCTCTTGATAATCACGGATGACTACTCCAGATACCCGATCGTCGAAACAGTCAAGTGCACTTCAGCTAATACAGTGATTCCAAGGGTAGACAAAGTATTCTCCGAATTTGGAATACCAGACGTAGTAAAGACGGACAACGGACCGCCTTTCAACAGCCATGAGTTCCAGTCATTCGCGCAAGTTGTCGGTTTCAAACACCGAAAGATAACTCCAAGATGGCCAAGAGCAAATGGCGAAGTCGAGCGGTTTGTGAGAACGATAAAGAAGGTGGTCAAAACGGCGACCGTAGAGCATAAGAATTGGAAACAGGAAATGTATCGGTTCCTTAGGAACTTCAGAGCAACCCCTCACACTACAACAAGGGTCCCCCCAGCAACGGCGTTATTTGGTCGAACACTAAAGACGAAGTTACCCGAGTTGGAAAAGAGTCTACAAGATCCAGCAATCGAGGAAAACGATCGCAAGGCGAAGTCGAAGATGAAGAAATATGCGGATGCCAAAGCCTATGTTCAACCTTCAACAATCCTGGAGGGTGATACAGTATTTGTCAAGCGTGATGACTCGAAGAGAAAGAGAGATACACCATACCGACCCGAGTCATACGTCGTTGTGGCGAAGAAGGGATCTATGGTGACAGCAACGAACAACAACGCAACGATTACCAGAAATTCTTCGTGTTTTAAGAAAGCACCCAGCGACAATGACGATGATGGAGAGACAAGTGACGAAGAAGACGTTAATAATCCTGTGCATGAACCTGATGTAACGGCAACTAAAGCCACTGAATTACCTCGCTATCCCAGAAGAGCGAGAAAGCGTCCTACTAGATTTGGAGAACAATCACAATGATGAAGCAGAGAACCTTAATTCAGAATTTCTAAGACTTTATTTCATTGACATTTACAGATGTTTATTCTATGTGACTTTAAGATCGGACACAAAGTAACTTTAGTTCGTATAGTATAACTGTTTGTTTTATAGTTTCTTGACACTTTCGTTTTCATAGGTCTTCTTTTCAAAAGTTGGGAGGGATGTAGTGTTGCTATTCTAGTTTTAGTCACGTGTGTAACGAGTGGGATAACCCGGATGACCACATGGGAACTGGGTCTTTTTGGGTCTAAGAGTTAGCAGTGCAAGAGTGAAATAAAAGCTTAAGACAAAACACCACAAAGACTACTCAAGTTCCTTCGGATTCGACGCATTTTATGTTACGAATAATGGAACAAATCAGAAGCGAATTAGATGTTTACAACAAAGAAGGATTTGGTTGTGCTGTGCAACGTGTGATGGAGAAAAGCGCGAGGTGAGAAATCAACATTATTTATTGTTTTAGTGGTTAATGATTTCCCTCTCAAATTTTCCCTATCACTATAACCTTATGATGCATTTTCCGTGGTTTAATGTTTTGCATTCTGCAGTATTACTGTAAATTTCTATAACTGTTGTGTGTAGCAATTATCTGGATCAATTAGATACAACTATTATCCTTGCCCCCTCCCCCCCCCCCCCCCCCGATTTTTTAACAGTCTTGTTATATACCAAAGACTTTCGTTTGCCTAAGATGAAATCCTATTGGTTAAATCATGGTCACGTGTTGTTCAACAAACTCAATGTTTCTTTCTGCCGAGGGAAACATTGCACTGTTTCCCTCTGACGTCAACAATGAAGAGGGAAACAGTGCAATGTTTCCTTCTGACGTCGCGTTAATCATGGTACAACGTCGCGTGAACAACGGTTCACGTGAATACACAATTGCATCAGATCAAGAACTTTGGACTCTTGGTACGAAATAGTCCATTTTCCGAAAGAAAGAATTTCTATACATATCTTCATAGAAGTTCTGAAAAACACTTAGAGAAATTTAAAGCTGTTCTTAGTGTTGAGTGTGGTGTATTTGTTTAGTTGAATGACTTGAATTGAAATTACGAAGACAAAGTCAAAGTGTTTTGGTAAGTCTTTTCGCCGTTTGCAAGTTTCAAGGCAGTTTTGCATTTTGTATTTTAAAAGTCTTTGGTATATAACAAAACGCTTGTTGACTTTTGCCTTGAGAAACATCGAGTTTTACGGTCCCTCAGGTTTCAATGTTACCCTCGGGCTAAAGCCCTCGGGTGACATTGAAGCCTTCGGGTCCGTAAAACTCGATGTTTCCCTCGGTGCCGGTCAACAAGTGTATACTGTTTCCTTTTATACTTTAATTCTGTACTTGCATCCCAAATTTTGTAAAATTGTGAATAAAGCTAGCTTAAAATTTATTATTCAATAACAATCTTGTATTTTTCTTTGTAATTAAGGTGAATTAAAAATCGAGGTTGCCTCCAGAATTGGTCAAATATTTCTATTTTATCAAATTCCTGTATCCTCAATATATTTGTAAACTAGGAGTTCTTATCAGAAGTGAAATGCTGCCTTTGCAAAGCGAAGGATAGAAACAATGTATGCAATGGTGCATGTCAATATGCTATGAGGAGGCAGACATCACACTTTCTGCAGAAGGGGGATTGCTATAAGATCAACCTTCAATTTTTTGTTCCAAACAACAAAATTAAATTGTTTAAATAATAATCTTTTCCAGTGCATCTAAAATGGTCTCGAAATGCGTGGAATGGCATTTTTCAAAGACCTTAGATGTTTTGGGGTATTCCTCTATATGTATACCTCAACTTCGGCTATGCCATGGGCAGATCGACCATGTTGCCAAAAATACGTTGTCTTCTTTGTCTGCTTCTTCGACAAAAATTCACGGCAAGTACGACAAATCATGCCTTTATTTGTAATCATTATAGAGCATTAGCATAGTGATTAAACAGTTGGGTTTTATACTGATTAACTGAATCAGAGTTTCGTATTGTGCAAAGTAGATTATAGTCTCCCTGCTGTCACTAGATAGATTATTCCAAAGCTTCTATATACAGTTATTAAAGTAACTGGTTTGAAAAAGTTTCGTAATAGTACGGCATTTAGAAACTAATACATCAAAGATTAAGGTTAATGTTAGGGTTTAGTGTTAGTACAGCTAGACACACAACCGCGAATCGTAGAATGTTAAATGATCGCGAATGGAATTGACTGATACATATTTAATTTTTAAACACAACGTACAATACGTATATTAAATAACAAAGTATTAATAATTATGTATCACAAGTACATGAGTAGTAGAATTTCTGTCTAATTTACGTTGACATATTTATTTTGACCCGTTGCTAGGGAAAACTTGATTTGACCACAGGGCTTCTAGAGCTTTACAAATTTGATCCCCATGCTAGAAATGCTAGATATTCTGCACGTAGTATATATGAATGAAGTTCTTTCGTTTGATGATGTCATACAGTGACGTCATTGGGATAAGAAAAACCTATAATTTCCGCCAACTTAAACGTTTTGCTAACTAAAGAAGTTTCACTAGAACCAGAATTGTTATGTGCAAAAAGTACGCATGCGTTTCTCAATTGAGCAAATCGTAATGACTTTATGGCCGTTTAACAAAAAATAGAATATCTTTGTCATTTTTTATTTATTCATAAAATCCATGCGTACTTTTTGGGAGACATGTTTTCTCTAGGTGTAAACGACAGAAAAGTAACGATTCGATAAATACTCGCGGAAATTATAGGAATCTTGTGAGTCATTAATTTTGCGACTCTAGCCTGAAAGAATCAGGCGCTAGCCCTCATCCTGCCTCCTGCCTGATCGGAGCTTGCCAGCTAGATTGCGAGTTCAGCCATGGTTCCAAGCCAAGAATGCTCGAAAAGTCGTCTTGTTCTACATACAAAGTTAATGTCTTCGGAATGTTTGATTTATGGTTTATCAGCTCTGCCGATTTCTAAATTCCGGCATTCAATCCAAATATCTCCCGAAGTTCTTCAACTCTTGAAGTGTTTTTGCCAGCGACATTCTACAGCAAAGGAATAGTTTTCTTTTGTTTTGGTACTTTTCTCACAAACTTGCTCGGCTCTTTTCGGGTTTTTTTTGTTATCATTCTATCAATTTTTGCAGTGTGTAAGTACAAAAATAAGTTTTTGTGAAAAGATTTCACCGACCGGAAGTAATGTCCTTAGCAAGCGGTTGCCTAGCAACGAAATACGTCCGAACACCTTAAAGTGTCACTGAGACGAAATTTTTACCCCTACTTTTTTCTCTATTAGCCCAAAGTGCATGTATCGAAGACTTACCAAACGAAGTTTCATGCTGATATTCGGAAAAGTAAAGCAGGTATTGACAAAAGAAATACGCAAATTCGCGGCCGCCATTAATATGGACGTGTTTATTTGAGATTGGGTCTAGGATGTCTGTGACGTCATAGTCTCAACCCAACAAAATAGTAAACAAGCGTAGCTTGGAAGAATCGCTAATTAAAATTACATTATTCCGTCATGCCATCATTTCGCTTTGTTGTACAAGATTGCAGCAATCAACATGATATTAAAGCAGGAATATCCTTGCATAAGAGTCCAAGGATTCTAGGAATGAATTAGATTATTCTGCAGGGTAAGATTGCGCAGCATATAAGCCCAATTGACAAATCATACGAGCAAACTGGGTTAGGTCCATTTTGTTCGGAACATAACGCGCCGACACGCAATTTAAACCAGATGATTCATAGTTTGTTTCAATCAATTTTCCATGAAGATTTTTAGAGCGACCTTACTACAAACAAGAGTTTTTCAGCGTGGTAATATGCCTATTATTTGAAAGACTAACAAAACTTTGGAGGCAGAGCAGTCTCGAGCTCCAAGGAAGTGAACCGTTGGAAAATAAGCGAATATTTCTTGTCCCCTGTTCTTATACCATACCATGCTAATCATAGTTCCACTATACTTTTATTTAAGATTATAAAATATATCATGTAAGTAAAGCAAACGACAAGGAAGGTTGAATTTGATGTATTGTATTTGTATATAAAATACATGTATATACTAGCAATTCATTTAGTATTTTAAAACTTAAAGAAAATGCTATTAGATGTTACAAAATAAATAGCATAACTAACTCAATAAATATACAGTCTGATTTGCAAAGCAACAAAGCGTAAATACTAATCTAAATATTTCAGGGGTAGAAAACTTAAGAAATTTAACCAAAACAATTCTACAAGCTGAAGAAGTTCAGCATATTATTGATACTTTAGTTATACTTATGCGGCAGTACGCGCCAGTTTTGTGAGCCACGTCAACAGGCCATTGCAAATTGACAGAATTATATACCGAGGCCAACTAGTTTTCTTTTTCTTTTCTGTCGCTGTATAATTTCCATCAGGCGAGAAATTGCTCTCGAACTTTTGAATTTCTATGTAGTAGTATCAAATGTATCAGGCATCAAATACAAGCTAGAGCCACATTACATATACATACATATTTTTATACACATTCATACCAACATAAAGATAGTGTCTCTAGCCGACTAACACTGTCTTTCTCAAGAAGAAACCACGACGTCAGAATTGAAATGTTGCTATATTGAAAATGTATTGTACTTTTCTTCGACAATATCTTGTTCGTATTGCGCGATTATCAATCTCGTCAGCCGAAGCAATACAATCATCGTCCTGGCAAATTCCGAAACCAGATTCGTCAAAATGGGCTACCATATACTCCAAACATATAACGGATGATTCCGTTTCGATCCATAGCCAGAAGAACAACTAAATGATGATGAATTCGACTTTTTTGTTGTCAAATTACATGCGCTCTCGTTGTTTCTTCCTTAAGCTGGATTTCAGTGCATTTTGTCGCGCGATCGACTTTTCTCGATCGCTTCCTTTTGAAATGTGTGTATTCAACCAAAGCTAATGAAATGCGTTCCGCTTGACAACCCACAATTCAAAAGAAAGCGATCGCAAAAAGTCGATCGCGCGATAAAATGCACTGAATGGAAATCCAGCTTTAAGGTGGATTTCCATTCAGTGCATTTTATCGCGCGATCGACTTTTGCGATCGCTTTCTTTTGAATTGTGGGTTGTCAAGCGGAACGCATTTCATTAGCTTTGGTTGAATACACACATTTCAAAAGAAAGCGATCGAGAAAAGTCGATCGCGCGACAAAATGCACTGAATGGAAATCCAGCTTAAGTCACGCAAGTTTGGGTTGAAACTATGACGTCACAACCCTTCTCAGGTATCAATATTCACCGTGAAGAAAATTTTAATGGCGGACACAATTTTCAGCATTTCAAACGTTTATAACTTTAAACCTATTTGTTTATATCGGTTTAAATTGTGTACACGGGGTATTTATATCTCAATAAATTTCGTCGAAGTTAAATTTTCGCAAAACTTTGTGGTCGATTTTTCGTCTCAGTGACACTTTAAGGAACACCGCTGCCAAACGTTTGAGCATGCGTGAATTCGCTAGAGTAAGCATTGCAAGAGAAGTGAGAACTAGCCGTGGCGACAACAACCAGACAGTGAAGACTAAGTAAGACTCGACTATTGATCTGTGTTTTTAAAAAAGGGTAAAGAAAATTACGAAGGGGTAAATTCAGACTGTTACAATATTGACAAATTACCTACCTTACCTTTTTGGTAGTATGCTTATAATTTTAGCTTTTGTGTCGGACTCTCGGACCAGTCCAAATATTTCAGTGTTTTCCCGCTCTTTTTTGAGGACGAGCTCGGACGTTGCGCTAACCTGAATGTCAGGCCTTTATTTGTTCCCGCCTTTCGCTAAACCCGGCAGCGCGGGCAGAGGTGCAGGCGAGCGAGAAGGCGTCAAAAACAAAGGCCTGAGGAAACTCTTATTAAACCGTCTTCCGCCCACTTTGTTATTTTTAAACATTAACGAGATATGATTGATATGTGTTGTCAAAAGAACAAAGCGTATGTTTATATATCATCCAACAGAAATATATAGTCTTTCCCCGCGTCTGGTTTTAGTCCAGACTAGTCTAGGTAGACTTGCAATAAATGGTATATCTACAATCGTGGAATAATTACATTGGGACACAGCGTATGTCAAGAGACTTCTGTGCGCACGCGATTTATCTTTAAAATGTGCCCTCCCCTTCCCCCTCCGATCAAGGTTGCGACCGAATTTTTGTTTGTGAGGACTCAGAAGTGTCACCTGGAAATCAACATTGATTGGTGGGGGATGGGGGAGGGGTAAGCAACGTTATTTATCCCACGATAGTGCAATAAGCAAGGAAGTTAATTGATGCTTAGTGTCCCAATGAATTATTCTCGGATTGTAGACCCGATCTAGAGAAGAAGTCGAAGGAATTGGAAACTACGATTAGAAACCGAGAAATTTGACAATTTGAGAGTATACATATATATTGATTCAAAATTCCACCATAATATAAAATAAACACGATTTGATAGCCGCTTTGATATAGTTTCGGCTAAATTAATAAAATATATAATTTTGTAGCATTAGAATTTAAATTTTAGAATGCAGGTAGACCATTTAATATATTGATACATAATTATAAACACGTCTCAACCGTATAAACTCAGTCATCCACAACTAAGACTATAAACTGCTCCAAGATTCCTGTTTTGTAACTTACGGGTCCACTTTCCTGACAACCATTGTTCAGCACTGCCATAAACAACTTGGACTTTCGCATCGGTTTCGCCTTCAGTAGCCATCGTCACTGATCATCGAACGAAGGACCCAAGTAGACTGCTTTTCGCAAGGTCTCCACCTGCTACAACGAAATTCCTCACCGTGCCATGTTGAAGTCGATGAAGTTCACGGAACACAAATGGCAATATCTGATATATCAGACTTCTACCAAAACCAGTGGGCCGGCAAAACAGCAAAGACATCTTGGCTGTCAACAGACAACAGCGAGCTTTCGAATGCACGTCGTTTACTTTGTTCTGGTTTCAAAGACTCAGCCGAAATGCGTCAATGAATTTAACAAAGCAGTTTCGAAAAATCCTTCTATGGTTTGATTTTGCCACATAATAAATTATTAAATGAATGAAAGAATTGGTCACAGAAACGTACACGATAAACAGATTCGAAAAATGGCGATGACCTTGTCACGGTGTGCATGCAACTTGACGGTGCACTTTTGGGAAAGTTGTTTATCTGAATGAACCAATCAAAATCCTTACTTCAATAAAGCAGCCAATCAGAGCTCCCGTCCATGAGATGGACGGAGTTCCCACAGTTTTGTTGGGAGTTTTCTCAGGCCTTTATTTTTGTCGCCTTCTCGCTCGCCCACGCGCTGCCGGGTTTAGCGGTAGGCGGGAACAAAAAAAGGCCTGACATTCAGGTTAACATTGCGCATGCGCTGGCTCCCTGCGGTGCAATTTTAAGAAGGGACTGGAACGAGTATGGTGTCGACACGTGCGTAAATAGTGTGTAATATATTGGCATGACATACGCGTGTAATATATTGGCATACATTAGAATTAGGACCATGTGATAGATGCGCATAAATTATACGATCGCATGTAGAACCTAGGCCGGCACATAAAGTGCCAGATACAACTAGCTATTCATGCTGTAGACATCAGTAGAATTGACCAAATAAAAGCTATTATAGATCGAATCTTTTACATGGTGGGAGCAGTGGGATCACCTTATGTTATATAGATTGTTGGAAAGAGCTGTGCAAGTCATTTACAAAGACCAAGGATTAAAAGAAGAAAACTCCCGAATACAACCAGGCACGAAGACGACTCCTAAACGAAAACAGCCACTGCAGACCCAAATCAGCAAGAAGACGGCAGTAACTCAAATATCTTGGCTGTATCCTTACAGTATCCTTGTCTTAAAACTTACACTTAGTAACTAACGTTCGAAAATTGTACAAATAATATCTTGTGTGCAAGTGTAAACTTTGTACCGCGCTTCGCTTCGGTGAACTTAACACTTGAAAACCCGTCGCCGATAGAACTCAAATATTCTCGATAGCGATAGCGAGAACGTGTAAAACAAAATAATAATAACTATATCTAAAGCGGCTTCGCACTTACGGCAAGAGTAAAATGTCTGACTCGTTTACACCTCGTATGGACTGGTCAAACCCAGATCAAGGCGGTGCCATTAAAATGTTCAAGCAACAATGCGAGCTCTACTTCTCGGTTAAAGACATAAAGAAAGAAAAGCAAGTGGACCATATCTTACTATTCACCGGCGCTAATGGCATCAAAATGTTTAATTCGTGGAACCTAAACGAAGCGGATAAGAAAGACCCAGAAATTATATGGAGCAAATTTATTTCTCAAATTCAACCAAGAGAATATTTTCGCGTAGCCCGTTTGTACTTTGCAAAAACTCAGACAACAAGAGAGTGAAAGTATCGACGAGTTCGTGTCAAGACTGAAATTACAAGCATTCAAATGCAATCTACGAGATGAAAAGGAGTTTGAAGATAGAGTGATAGAGCAGTTAATAGCGGGAACGTTTCATAATGAGTTACAAAAGCAGCTCCTAGCCATGGATCAATTGCTAACACTCGAGAAAGCAATTGAGCTCGGAAAGACGCACGAAGCGACTATCCTACACATGAAGGAGTTAGCACAAGTACAGCGCGAAGAAGCCATAGTGCATGAAGTGCGAAAAGAAGAAAGCTGTCGTAACTGCGGAGGTTACCATTCCAAGTCATCTCGAGATAAATGTCTTGCATATGGAACAAGATGTCATCGATGCAAAAAGGTGAATCACTGGAAAAAAGTGTGCAGATCTAGATTGTCTGATTTGCCAGCAACAAGCCAATCTTTCCCAAAAAGCCGACAGAAGCAACTCCGCCAGAAGGGAGATACCAGACGGGATTTACATGAGACCAGAAAGAACGAATTTTCCGATTACTAAGATCAATTCGAAAGCATCACGATATCAGACACCAACACTGGTGACCAAACTCATTCAGAAACACAAGATGAAGCGTACACCCAGTTGAAAGTCAAATGTAGCGGTAGTAGAATGCGAGCAGACCTCAAAGTAAAAATAGATACAGGCGCGCAAGGCAATATCCTACCAGTGAGAAAATGTTTCCAGGAAAACTCGATTGTGCCGGTCTTCCTCGGAGAAACGCAGTCAAGAACTACATGAAACTCTCACTGCATACAATGGAACCAAGATACCACAATATGGGGCTATACAACTCCAGTGCCGATATAGCGGGCATAAATGGGTCAACACCGAGTTCTACATTGTAGATTCAGAAGGTCCTGCAATTCTCGGTCTTCAAAGTTCTCTGGATCACTAGCTGGTAACACTTCATTGCGAAATAAACAAGTCTCCAACAGCGTTGCCGAGCAGCACTGCCAAATCAAACGAGAAAAAGCTTGGACGTACCCCGAGAGACTCGACAAGATGGGGAATTTTCCAAGAAGATACCACATCGTCTAGAAAGAAGGAAGTCATCCAGTAATCTATGCACCGCGAAAATGCTCAATACATCTGAGAGATGAACTGAAAAGTGAGTTAGATGACATGGAACAAAAGGGGGTAATAAGAAAGAAAAAAGAGCCAACAGATTGGGTAAACAGCATAGTCATGTCAAGACGACGAAATGGTAAACTGCGCATATGCTTGGACCCTAAAGATTTGAATAAGGCCATAGAGCGATGCCATCACCCTCGAGGAGATCACACACAAGTTTTCTGGAGCAAGGTATTTCAGCAAACTAGATGCTAAAAGTGGATATTGGTCGGTGTTATTAGATGAAGAAAGTTAACACCTTACCACGTTTAATAGTCCGTTTGGAAGATACTGTTTTTTAAGAATGCCATTCCGATTAGTAATGAGTCAAGATGTGTTTCAGCACAAGATGGATCAAATCCTTGAGAAATGCCCTGGAACAATCAGCATAGCAGACGACATAGCGGTGTGTGGAGAAACGGAAGCTGAGCATGACCAGAACTTGCACAACGTGATGGAAATGGCAAGACAACGTGGATTGGTTTTCAATTGTGAGAAATGTGAAATCAAAGTTCCGCAAATTAAATTTTTTGGAATGATTTATGACAAGGATGGTGTTCACCCAGACCCTGAAAAAGTGAAAGTCATTAAAGAAAGACAGTCCCCCGGGAGCAAGACCGAGCTGCAAGAATTCTTGGGAGTTATTACGTATACGTCTCCATTCATTCCTGGACTGTCGGAACCGACCGCCAACCTGCGAAATCTTCTTAAGAAAGACACCGAATTTGCATGGACCGAGGCACATCAACGAGATCTCGACAAAATCAAAGTTCACATTTGTGGAGAGACTACTTTGACTTACTTCGATCCGAAGAAAGAAACAGTCATACAAGTTGATGCGTCCGGTAGAGGTCTGGGTGCAGTACTGATCCAAAACAACAAGCCAATAGCCTTTGCGTTTAAGTTGTTGAGTGAAACAGAGCAACGGTACGCAAATATAGAGAGAACTTCTCGCCGTAGTGTTCGGATGTGAAAGGTTTCACACGTAAACATTTCATTGTCGAGTCGGATCATAAACCACTTACACACACACACACACACACACACACACACACACACACACACACACACACACACACACACACACACACACACACACACATATATACATACATACATACAATTTTATTATAGCTCCCTAAAAAGGGCTCTTCCGCTACAATATTATAACTAAATACATAATTAAGCAACTAATGGAAATAATTAAATTAAAAATGAATTAAGTTAAAATTACTATATACTATTAACAATGAATTACTTGCAGAGGTTATTTCGTAGCCTCCTTCTAAAAATCTCAGTTTGGCCCCTCTATAAGAAAACGTTCTCTGCCCAGCCGTGAGCCTACATTTCGGTAAGTTAAGATCCCTATTATATCTGGTCGATCTATTGTGCACACTAGAGCGCCGCGTAAACTAATCAGAGAGATAACTAGGTACCCTAACATACAGGCACTTATGAACCATAACTGCATCATTTAAAAACAGCTTATCCTTCACATTAAGCCACTTAAGTGATCGTAGGCCTTCAGAAATATGATCATATTTTTTGAGGCCTAAAACAATCCTACCAACAAAATTCTGTACCAATTGCAGCTTATTAATGTTTTGTTTAGAAGTATTGCTCCATATATAGTTGAGCAATAAAATATTTAACTTGCTAAACACAAAGGCGTCCATTAATAGAAGGATTGATTTCTTATCTAGTAGATGTTTAATCCGATTGATTCTAGATAATTTAAACACATAATTTGGAACTATTTTCTTAGTATTCTCATTATAGTTAAGCTTAGAGTCAATAATGATACCCAAGTCCTTAACAGGAACAAGATTGACCACCTCTCCTAATAGTTTAACCGGTGGTATTGGCGATAAGTTACGGGTCAGCTGCGGGACACCAATAACTAAGACCTTTGTCTTACCAGGATTTATTAGGAGCGAATTCGCACAGCACCATCTTGATATCTCATCCAGATCCTGATTTAGGGCAGATATAGCATCATTAAGGTCACTTGGTGGAAAGGCGAGAAGGGTCTTTGTATCGTCTTGAGATGATACAACAGAGGATGATATACTTGAGATGATACAACAGATATCACTTGAGATGATACAACAGAAGATGATATACTTGAGATGATACAACAGAAGCCTCTTACAGCCGCACCTCCAAGGCTACAAAGAGTGCTATTTATACTTCTTCAAACATACGATGTTACGGTTAAATATTTACCGGGAAAAGAAATGCTGGTGGCAGACAGTCTGTCTCGATGTCCCAGTATGGACAACGCAACAATTGATCTGCATCTTCAGGTCAGTCATGTTCAGTTTACACCATCAAAACTTGACCAGATCAAGCAGGAAACAACGAAGGATCCTATCCTAAAGCAACTGAAAGAGACAATAGTAGCGGGGTGGCCAGACAAGAGGAGAGATCTACAAAAACAGCTTCAGCCATATTGGGCCTTTAGAGATGAGCTGTCAGTGGAAGACAGCCTCGTGCTAAAGGGTGAACACGTGATTATCCCAAGCTGTCTAACACCCTCCATCCTATCTAAGCTTCATGAAGGTCATCAAGGAGTAGAGAAATCAAAACTCAGAGCCAAGGACTGCGTGTATTGGGTGAATATTAACAAGGATTTAGAGAATACTGTCGCACAATGCCCCGTATGTCAACAGCACAGAAAGTCGCAGAGATGAGGGAAACGCTACTCCCTCATGAAATTCCTACGCGCCCATAGCAAGTACTCGGAACAGATTTATTCCAGTTTGATGGAGACAATTACTTGGTAATAGCGGATTACTATTCAAAGTTTCCATTCGTAATGAAGATGCCCATCCACTGTACTGCCCAAGCTGTTGTTGATAATACCAAGAAACTATTTGCAGAGCAAGGAATCCCTCAGAAGGTAGTGAGTGATAATGGACCACAGTTTGGTGCTGCCCAGTACAGCGCATTTGCGGAGAGGTGGGGATTTACACATGTAACTTCATCACCCCACTACCCCCAATCTAATGGTTTTATAGAAAGAATAATTCAGACCGTGAAATATGCTATAGAAAAAGCTAAGTCGGGTGGGGATGATCCGGATATGGCGCTTCTTTGTATCCGCACAACGCCAGTGGACAGCAGTATTCCGAACCCAGCAGAAGTGTTATTTGGCCGCAAATTAAAAGGAAACCTGCCTGTAAAAATACGCAATAAAGTGGAACTGCGAGATGAATAATATGCACGTCTCGCAGAAAAGAAAGAAAAACAGAAGAGACATTATGACAGACATGCCCGAGACCTTTCTCCTTTGCGGCCAGGACAGGACATTCGGATACAGGACCTCAGAACCAGAAAGTGGGCACCAGCTACAGTTCAAAGAGAGTGTCCAGAACCCAGATCTTATGTGGTGGAGGCGCAGAATGGTGGTTTATTGCGCCGAAATCGACGACACATCCAGCATACTGTAGAGCCCATAAGAAGAATAACTACATCGCAAGATACGGAGCCACAATGGAAACATGCAGAGACCGTTGGTTGCCAAACAGACAAACAAATAGAACAAGCAAGCAATTAGGGCCTCACCTACCGGGAAGCCTCAGATTACTAATCAAGAAGAAATTTATAGAACTCGATCGGGTAGAGCTGTACGCAAGCCTGATAGATACGGAGAATAAACGGACAAGAAAGAAACGCTTGTATTAAGTGTTTAAGAGTAGGGTAGGGTAGGGGAAAGAGAACAAATCTTAGAAATCTTAGATTTTAGTATGCATTTTATCAAAACAAACAAAAAAAGGGAGATGTAATATATTGGCATACATTAGAATTAGAACCATGTGATAGATGCGCATAAATTATATGATCGCATGTAGAACCTCGCTGGTCTCAAAAATAATAGACTTATTATACTGGATAGAGCATCCGGTGCTCGCTGTGAAGTCGGAATAAATTAGCGGCGGCCATTTCAGGTGGGACGCACTTGGTTTTCATACAGCCACTTTTAAGTTCTCCCATAGCGACAGGTACATGTCACAAAAATTTAGCTGGTTTTCGTTAAAAATCCGATCATTTAAAGCGAAAACCAGAGGCGAAAACTATGATTCAGCAATATTGTGGGTGCCACCGGATATGGCCGCCGCGAGATTTTTGCCTCACTTCCGACTTCAATTTTTGCCACGCGCGAAACAATAGATGCTCTATCCAGTATAATGAGTATATTATTTGAGATCAGTGGTAGAACCTAAGCTGGCACGTAAAGTGCCAGATACAACTAGCTATTCATGCTGAAGACATCAGTTGAATTGACCAAATAAAAGCTTTTATAGATCGAATCTGTTAGTCGAGTCGATATTCTGTCACGTCAGCACCCGTCCGGGCGATACAAATGCTCAAATATCACACATTTGCTTCGGCAAAATTCTTTAAAATTTTGTGCATAACGAAATAGGAAAACCTTAAACAACATATTTACTTAGTTTTTAAAAATTTTTTAATCCATTAACAATTTTTAGAAATTTTGACCGACGAAAACTGGAGATATGCGTCTAAAGAGACAAAAACGTGAAAATATGACAACTTTCAAACGCCATTATTACCATGGTAACAGCAGATATTAGCACTATTCAACAAATACTTCATAAATGTGGTTTCACCACACAGAATAATTATGCAATAGTTATTTTAACGTGCCTATGAAACGAAACTTCACTTCAGTTTTTTAAGATTGTATTTACAAGAACACTTAAGATAATGAAAAATGCCTTTTACATGCGGCTTTCAAATCTTATCCCATTCTTGAGTTATTGGCTATACAATTTGAGCAATGACGTCACACGTTGTACGTGGGAGAAAACGGAAAATCGGCCATATCTTTGGATTGGTTTAACTAACTGAATGAAACACTGGAAATTTTTCTCAGTGGAGTACGGTCTGATTACATGTGCAACGGGTGGTTTCGTGTAGTTAAACCAATACAAAGATATGACTGATCTTCGTGTGAAAGCTATTTTTCTTTATCTTAGGTGTTCTTTCAAATACAATGTTAAAAAAACTAAAGTGAAATTTCGTTTCATAGGCACTTTAAAGACAGCAACAACTACAGACTAACTGAATGTAACAAGCCATGAAATACCTAAAACTCTAGGAAACCACCTTCAAAGAATACTTATCCAATTCATTAGCGTGCTGTTGGCGCGCTCATTAGTGTACTGCTAGCGCGCAGCCTCTCACCAAAAAGTTAAGCCCTGTTGGACAGGGTTAGTACTTGGATGAGTGACCGCTTGGTCAAATTCGTCCTGATTTACCGCACCGTACGGGATTTACAACGGCTCGCCTTACTGGCGTAAATACTTGGTAATTAGTTTCCTTTCCATCTTTATTCGAGTAAAATTTAATGATCCTGTAAGCAAAGAAAAAAAATCTAAAAATTTGTTACATCGGGGTCTCGGTTCTATTTCTTCGTCTTTAAGCTACTTTCAAATTATTGAGAGCTTTCTTGATTTTTGCCAATTCCGTTTCGACTTGTACAACCTACAAAAAATAAAACACCGCAATATTTCATCGTTTATGGTCAGCAGTAAACATTTTGAAGCAACTGGCGGCCATATTGGTACTCCAGGTTCAGTGTACCTTGCAAGCTTAAGAGTAGTAAGAGTTTACCCAGATGCCAATTTACTGTTTACCACTTACCAGTGAGCCCGGGTAATCTCGACACGCGTGGAACAGAGACTCACATCCGGGAGCATTCTCTCGAACTTCGCGCGTGCGGTGATGTCTCGTGTGCCGCGATCTCACGCGTGCCACGCAATATAAACAGAAACTAAAGTGAAACTTTTTTCAGTTGCCTGATGATCGCTTAATGCGTGAAACTCGGAGTAGCAACGTTTATTTTTTTAAATAAAATTTATCTTGCTCTACCTTCAAAAGTATCGAGCACTCTGTGGTCTATTGTAAACGACTACTTTAACTATTATCTATCTATCTATCTATCTATCTATCTATCTATCTATCTATCTATCTATCTATCTATCTATCTATCTATCTATCTATCTACCTACCTACCTACCTACCTACCTACCTACCTACCTACCTACCTACCTACCTACCTACCTACCTACCTACCTACCTACCTACCTACCTACCTACCTACCTACCTACCTACCTACCTACCTACCTACCTACCTACCTACCTACCTACCTACCTACCTACCTACCTACCTACCTACCTACCTACCTACCTACCTACCTACCTACCTACCTACCTACCTACCTACCTACCTACCTACCTACCTACCTACCTACCTATCTATCTATCTATCTATCTATCTATCTATCTATCTATCTATCTATCTATCTATATATATATATATATATATATATATATATATATATATATATATGTATGTCTATATATATATATAATTATCTCTATATATATATATATATGTATCTTTATATATATATGTATATATATATATATATATATATATATATATATATATATATATAAGTAGTATAGAACATGAGGCTACCAGGCCACTTTTTATTATTTTGCCAAAAACTTCCCCAAAATGTCAGAATTCAACGGAGAATGGTGTTTGAAAGAGCAGACTTTTTTTCCTCTTTTTTCCCTTTTCATATTTTAGGGATGGATTATGACGTTTTTCCTGAAAACAACCCAAAGTGATCAGGGTTGTGGTTTTAACACACCCTACTTACTCCCCGATTTCTGTTCAGATACTTTTGTCTTGTGTTGGTATACGTGTTTTCCCACAGTTACACCACCAGATAGCAGTCCAAGGCATGGTATGTACGGAGTGATCATGGCTACAACCTTGCCAACGTCACTCTTTAACAGTTTGTCTTTTTGTAATTCGTTGTCTAACGCCTCAGAGCTTTCTACAGCGTCCAGACCACCAAGAACATTGGAGAACCTACTGATTAACATATCAGTCAGGAATTCATTAGCCCTTTCCATCCTTTTGGCTTCATATTCAGCGTGTAGCTTGTCCACAACCTTTACCGACGCTTTTTTGATGTAGCCAACTGACTGAGTTATTTCACCATCCTCTGACAGTTTTATTAGCTCACTCCTTTTCTTGTTGGCATCATCGGTTGGTGGAGGTGTTGGGTTGGTTTCCTCAGTCTTTTTCAGATCATTGACGAGCTCATCGACTAGGTTGGGAATCTCAGTAGGTATTTCCGTTTCCAACCTCTCAACAGATTCTTCAGCTGGTTCCACGGCGGGTGTCTTGACTTTTTTCCCAACTCTCACCGTCTTACTCTTCTTTTCAGCCATCTTACTACAAACCAGATTTTGGGACAACCACCTTATACGCGTATGGATGCCTTAACATAATCTCAAGCCTAGCGTATTTGTTTTCTTTTAGCTTTTCAGTTATCCCCATGACGTTTTCACGGTCTAAACCACCAAGGTAGTCATCAGTGATGACCTTCATGTCGGTTTTGTTGGGGTTGTAGAACGTTACCAACTTACTAATATTCTCCCTGTAGGGTTTTGTGATAGCTGTTAGCTGTTGTGTGATTACGATAGTTGACAGGTTGTAGTGTCGGGCGCTGAAGGCTAGTTTAACCAACTCACTTGTTCTGTTTTTTACGGATTGTCCACTAGCACAGTCATCGAGGACTATTAATGTTTTAGATCCCTTGAATATCCGAACAATATATTCTAGCACAATTTCAACGTCGTCCTGACTACAATCCACAGCGATGAAGTCCGGGTCGGAGGTGTATTTCCAGGTACCATAGGTTTCGTTCCAGCTGAACGTCGGACAGAGCAGAACGATGTAGTCGAAGAACCTGAAGTATTCATCTTCTAACATCTTCAGGAGATACCAGGTTTTCCCACAACCTGTCATACCAACGATCAGCATATTGAATGGGTGGTCCATTTAATACTGGATTGATTTTAGATTCTTATTTACCATATTTACCAAACCATCACTCAGCACAAAGATTCGACAGACTACGTTAGCCACAGTCACCTTCTTAGTAATCTCAATCAGGACTCCAGACTGTGTGTTAACGATCCTTTTACCAGTTCCAACACTGTCGCGATCCTCAATACTTCTCAGATCAATCGCTAGAGCGAAAGCGTCCTTGTAGAACTTCTGGATTGTCATAAACTGATCTGTGTTTTCCTTTCCACCAAACAGTCTTTTAGCCTCACCGTAGAACCGACTCTTTGGGATCCCCTGACTGAAGACAGCGTTGGGCACACCCTCGATTGTTAGCTTAACACTCTCAATGTTTGGATAGACGTATTTCTCACTATCAGTCCGAGTCTTATTTGTGAACATCATCACAATACCTTTCATAGACTTCCGTGGGAGGTTAATGTGTTCGTTGATCAGGGTCGATCCAGCCAACCATTCAGTTGACTTCATCAGCGTCACATGTTCGTAGGACAACGATCGACCAGCTGTGTACAGTAAGGTTATTTCACTGGCGATGTCGGTGTTATCAATCGTCTCATACTCCAGTTCAAGGTTTTCCAGTGTGTACCCATCAACGGTCTCACTTGACTGGGCCACCATGATGTCACTCGCCTTTGGTAGGCTAATGACATAACGGAAGTTGTTGTACATCTCAAAGGGAGCATAGAGTCCATGGTCCCCGAGGATCTTATCCAATCTCACCTTCATCCTCACTCCATGGATTGTGAGCATCAGAGCGTCAGCTACCTTCTCAGCGTCCCCAGAAGAAGCCCCACTGTCGTCCTTAGACATCAACTTTCTCAGGTTCTCTGGACCAATTCCATACCCAACCATCTGATCCCTCACACTCTTCGGTAGCCAGAGATCCCTGTACACACCGAGGACACTTTCACCCGTGTTGTCGTAAACAGTCTCACCGGCTAGCTTAACAACCAGCCTTTCAACCAGAAGCCTGGAGAGATTGTTTAGGAACCACGACTTGGTGTTCATGTTCTTAAAGTCGAACAATAGATGAAAACTACCCGGGACCAAACAGCTATCAGGTTTTAGCTTTGGTATGTCGATGTAGAGGTCCTCACCAGGGTTGACTTTGTTGGGGTTCATGGTGATTGTGTGTCTTGTCCGGAGTCCCTTAATCTCCGACATTTTTGCCCGTCTGAATCCAGGTAACAGCTCTGTCTGACTTCTGTTGGCCATATACTACATAACAGGTTTTATTTTCTGTTTTTCCAGTAGTCATACAATAACCACGTCATAGCTATGGCTAAAACCCATAGATTGTTGGCTAACCACGCTATTCCTTTTGCTCCCCAAGTCAGAACCTGTGCTACTAGGTTGAACAGTGGTGCTAACAGAGGTCCCAAACTCTTACCCAGATTAGCGAGTGCCTTAGCGAAACCACCGACGGCTTTAGCTCCCCCCGAGACAGTCCTTCTGGCGGCAACGACTATTGTGGTTATGATTCCGGCTATGGTTATGGCTATGGCAGACAGGCCAACCATATTTTCCCTAGCCCACTTCTTAAACCTTTCCAACCTATTCAGGTCATTGTTTTCCACCTCATCCTTTAAGACAGACATAACATCAATGTGTTGGGGGGCGTCACCGATACTAATTCTTATTGTGTCCGCCATCATTTCTGCCACCTTACTGAACTTCTCAAACAGCTGCTTCCTACGGGGATCTTCCTCGTTAGCCGCTTGTTCTCTGTAGTAGTCGGCTTCTGTTTTAAGAAGCTCAATTTTTTCTGCACTTGTACCCTGTGGTTCAAGCATTCCTATGAATTCTCTTACTTCCTGCTCAGTCAGGATTTCTCTAGCCTGTTTTTGTAGGTCCTCCACACTTCCCTCAATCATACTTTCACTTTCTGAGATGACTTGTGAGGCTATATCATCCACGACTTCCTGAGAGGTTGCTGGGTCACCGCTAACCTTCTCGACAGCTCCTGCAAATGTTTTGGAATGCTCAATTTCAGCTTTCCTTATATGTTCCCATAAATCTGCGAGGGCTTTCTTATTTATTCTATTCTTACTAGGTCTGATTCCACCATCTTTCCTACGTACATAAACTTTTTTGTTGTCGTACCACACTCTGATAACCTTTTTATCCTTACTGAAATCAAACTTAGTCCGTTTTATCAGGTCCTCAGATTCTTTACCATCCCCCATATTTACTTTAACACCAAACGCCTCGGAAAAGCCTCGCTTTTTACCAGCTATATTAGACCTCCTCATCGCTCCAGCATCACGTCTAGCATTAGGGATATCCCCATCCACTACGCGGGTTATACCATCCCTATCAGATGTCCGACCTACCGTTACTGTTCTTTGATCTTCATCGGTGAGGCTTGTTTCGTTAGTATCTTCTTCTTCCTCTTCCCTCTCCTTTTCCTTACCGAGATCATTCATTTCAAAGTCCTCCCCTTCAGCCATTATATACTAACCTATGTACAACTCAAGTAATAATAAGATCTCAAGAATAATGATCATTATTCCCACGGACCCTAAAGGTCATCTTACCATAGACACCCTTACGGATCTCAGCTTTCGACTCAATGTCTGTGTAGTGCTGTACACTCCCTTTCAAACTCTGCTCAGAGGTTATCGGAAGAGTACCAATCAGATCACTCCTCCTCCCATTGTCCAGACTTCTCTCACTCTCAACAGCGTCACACGAGATCCTGACATACCTCAACCCTCTGTTGATGTCCACCTGATTCGGACTATTCGTCCACCCACCACCACCAACATCTATCACATCGTTTTCACCAAACCCCAAAAGAAGACCCATCTTCCCAAGCTTCAGCTTTTCCGACGTTTTCACCTTAGAAGTTCCGTTGTAAACATTCTTTCCGAACTCAACCACCCCACTGTGGGTCCCGGCCAAACCCTTAACGAACGTTTCCAACGCGTCAAAGCTGAAATAACCTTCAGGAGCGGATGCCTCCTTACCATCAAACGACACCGAATCGTTCAGACCTGACACCACATTGTTATAGTTCCAGTATACCGTCGCTTTCTTCAGCATCACCTGTGGTCTTGGACCTGTCACCATGATAGGTTGTTCGAAGTAGACAGTCTTCTCACCGTTTTCAATGAATAATGTTAACCTCATTACCCGGGTATACATTAACCCAGGTTTTGTACGTCACTCTCGGGTATCCATGAGTTGTGCTTATCACCATAACCCAACCACTTGACCAACACCATCTTTCTCCCACCAACTCTCTTCCTTCTCAGCACCTTCTCAACCCTATAAACGTTATCCTTCTTATCCACCGGTGACAACTCCTCCCCATAAAACTTTCCGATAATCGGTTCACCCTCAGCGTCCTCAATCTCATAAACGTTTGGATCACCACGGATGACCTTTGTTATCCTGAAGATTTCCTCAGTGAAGTTAGCCTCATAACCCTTTGTAAATATACTCTTGTACTTTGACACCCTCACAGTGTCTCCAACCCGGAACTTGGGTAAGGGATGATCACCAAAATGATGACCGAACAACGTATTCCAGACCTGATTTTCGTTTGACTTATTCACGTCCTTGGGCTTCAGCATAACGACACTGTGTTTTGTGTTGTTATAACCCTCAACGAGATCACCCAAAACATCAATCCACCTATAAGTCCCCTTGGTGTAGAAATACTTCCACATAGCAGTCTTAAGTGTTCTGTTAAACCGTTCGACGATCGCTGCTTTCTTGTCCGAAAACGTACTGAAGTACTCAACACCGTGTTCCTTCAGCAGACCTTTCACACCGACGTTATAAAACTCCTTCCCGTCGTCGAACTGAGCCAGGTCAGGGTAACCGCCAAATCGGTCTTTGAACTGTTCCAACAACCCAGCCACAGCCCCGGTCATGTTTTTCGTGTCCTTCCTGTAAACGGGAACAGCGAAAGCATACCTACTCAGAATCTCAACAGCCGTCAGAATCCAGTAATACCCCTTATTCTGGTTCTTGTACTTTCCCATATCAACCAGGTCCATCTGTATCTGTTCACCAAGGTGGCTGACGAACGTCTGTCTGAACTTATGTCTCCTCACAACCGGTCTGTACCTCGTGTACGTGTCCTGTGTTTTCAGCCAGTCCCTCACTGCCTTCCTACTCACATCAAGACCTTCTCCCACTGCCTTCTGGTACAACCGTTCAGCTGACTGATATCCTGTTTTCGGATTATACCATATATCTCTCAGTTCCTGTTCCAACCCAACCCCAGCGTCCATATAACCTAACCTATGATATATGGATAAGACCCTGAGGAGTTCTTCACCAAATACCCATACGCCGATAGAACCAAGTTCATAACTGATTCAGTATTCGGTCAGTCAGAGCCTGGTGTGTTTTTTGGACCTGTCGGTGACTCATACATCTACACTGGTGACGCGGAGTTTAAGAACAATAAAGACTACACCAAGTACTTAACAATAAATAAACCACCGCCTAGATTTCCAAAAATATGGTTATTAGGTGGTCACGTTCAGACAATCCCAAAAGGAAAACAACACAGATCAATGTACAAAACACATGGGTCATATTATTACTATGATAATTTTCCAACGGAATATGTTCTGAATTATCCGGTCAATCAGTTTCGGGTTTATGTGAATGAGACAGAGTATTTTCAGAGTGACCTCCCACCGTTAGATATAAAAACTTCCTCACACTCTAAATGGGACCTAAAAGAGAAGTATTACCAGGCGCTTGTGGGGACGTACGTCGCTACATATGCTTCTGGGGTGTCGTTACTTCATCTAACACCCAGTGATGACGTTCCACCGGAAGTTACGTCACTTTTGAGATTTCATCTGTATTTCACAATAAGAAGAATTATGAGAGAATTCAGTGTAAAATCAGACTCAGAAATAAGTGACATTATGAGAAGCTATGGTGCAACGTTTCTGATGGAAAACGATAAGGCACCGAGATGGACGTGGCAGGAGGTAGAACACACGGAAGACCCCGAGCACTCAGTAACAAAATGGAAAGGAACCAGGAGGTTAAGAGACGTTAGTGGAGATTTTAAGAAATTCGTACCAAAGAAATCTGATGGTTTAACCTCAAATGGTCTCCTACTCCTAAATCAGAGCATAGAGGCGTTTATTTATTCTATTCTTGGTGCTCAGGCAAAGACAAAACAAAGTATATATGGTGATAGGGCGAGTGCGTTGGAGACTCAGAAAGTGTTCAGGCAACTGGTTGAGGATAGTATTATCAACTACAACACAGCTACATGGATAAACAATATGAATAGAGCGGTGACAGACACGAATGTCGTCCTAAATCTGGCAGTCTCACCAAGTCTTTGGCTTTTACCATCCAACCTTATAATTCTTAAAAATCCGATCGCTGGCTACAACAACAAACTACAGGTTGCAAATGACAGTATGAAATTTGGTGTGAACCATGGTATTAATTACTTCACGGCTCACATCAATCCAGACCCCAAAAAAACTCATCAGGATGGCGGAAATCATCTTGATTCACTAGACAACACCCGACCCCTGGAGCCCACACCACCCGACCGAAGTCTAGAGACAGCCACGCCAACCCCAAAGAAGGCACGACGCCCCGCCGGTCAGGACGGGGGACCAGACAATGAGTTGGGAATCCTACTAGTCCTAACAGCTGTGTCTGGGTATCTGTTCAGTAAATACGTCCTATAGTATATGAGTCTGTTTTATGGTTACAACAGACTGGACACAGTGACTGATGAACATCTCAGCGACAGGTTGAGAGAAGTCCTTAACACGAAGCCTGACTACAAGGTCATCTTTGACCTGAACGTAACCAGATCCAGTAAGAACGCCGTTTCCAAACTCCCTCCTTCTGTTGATTACATAGAAGACAGAGACGGTGAGATCCACTCAACCATGTTTTGGAGACCCCCAAGTGCCAACCCACAGCTGAACACCGCCGGTGATCACCATTTCCTTTACCCTGAGTCCTCAATAAGAACAGCCTTCCAGGCTAACGTACCCAGATTTATGGGCACCGATGTTTCGGTTTTTGTTGTGGTAAAGAGGAACAGTGTGAGATCGGCGTCGGGGACCTGGGAAACAGTTGTTTCCAATGCCAATGTTAACGATGGTAGAAGCCTTGGGTTTAAAGCTGGGGTGAGTAATAGACTGGTTTTTGGTGGGATGACACCGACTAGGTTTCATGAGTGTACAATTCCAGCGAAGTTCATCGGGAAGAGGATTCTGATATCTGCCCACTGGCTATCTGGGATTAGAGTGTCACACGTCAGGATAAACGGTGAGATATTAAGGGACTCGTACACTATGTGTGACATCGGACAGCTGGGAACACCCTACCTGAGTGTTCTCGGGGTGAACAGCTTAAAAAGTTTTTATTCAGACATTAACTTTTACGGTATGAGGATTGTAGATGGTCGTCTAGGGGAACCTGAGATTGAGAAGATTTGTAAGGGGGTTATGGCTGAGTACGGTCTGTAGTCACGTCTGGGTATCTGTTCTATAGTATATGAGTCTGTTTTATGGTTACAGCAGACCAATCACTAATAAGCAACTCAACGACAGACTGAAATCTCACATGAAGACCCGTGACAGCAGAGTTATCTTCGATCTGAATGTTACCAGGGCCAGTAAAAACGCGGTCTCTAAACTCAATTTTGTTGATTACATAGAGGATAGGGATGGTGAAACCAGGATCAACTCAGCCATGTTTTGGAGACCCCATAGTATCAACCCACAGCTAAACACCACTGGCGACCATCACTTCCTTTACCCTGAGACGACGATAAGAACAGCTTTCCACGTTAGCATACCCAGACTCATGTTCACCGATGTCTCAGTTTTCATTGTGGTGAAGAGGAACAGCGTAAGACCTAAGTCGAATGTTTGGGAGGTAATAATTACCAATGACAGTGTTAACGAAGGTAAAATCCTTGGGTTTAAGGCTGGGGTGAATAACAGACTGGTTTTCGGTGGGATGACACCATCTAGGCTCCGCGGGTGTACGATTCCGGCGAAGTTCATTGGAAAGAAGAGCCTGATATCCATTCACTGGCTATCTGGGCTTAGAGTGTCACACGTTAGGATAAATGGTGAAATACTAAAAGACTCATACTCTATCTGTGACATCGGACAGATAGGGAAACCTTATCTGGATGTGTTTGGGGTAAACAGCCTAAAAAGTTTTTATTCAGACATCAACTTTTACGGCATGAAGATCGTAGAGGGTCGTCTGGGGGATCCTGAGATTGAGAAGATTTGTAACAGGACCATGGTTGAATATGACCTGTGATTAGAATGGGGAAAAAAAGGAGAAGCGTCGTCAGCTTCAACCACATTGGTGAAAACCTCCAATCGGCTGAAGTGGACTCTCTAACCCGACTCTATTCGTATTACCATAGGCTAGCGACCTGTTACAAGTGGGAACACACCCGACTGAAGAGACTGAAGATGATCCCCGATACGGTCTCTGTTGGACTGACTGTGGTTGGGGGGATATCCGGTAGTGTTACAGCTAACCCACTGATCCTCGGAATCATAACCAGTCCTGACGTCCTGGACCTATGAGCCTGTCGGGCCTGGCTAACGGTTCTGACTATCTCTGGTATGTAAACATCCCGACCGTTCACACGAGCCATCCAACCGTGAAATCCGCTAGGGATCTCACTGAGGGTACCGACCACTTCAGACTCATCCGGACCGAAGTCTTCCCAGTCGAGGGTAATCACCTTAGTCCCCCCAGAGGCTATGCCCTCAGTCATCTCCTCCATATACCTCTCCACACACCTGAGGTAATCCTTAGTCACACCGGCTTCACACTCCCGACCTCTCCTGAGCATCCGGTCGTGGCAGGTGTCAACCGAGGCTTTCAGGAATAGTAGAGCGTCAGGGGTTGGGAGTAGATTGTTTAGTGAGTGGAAGACCTGGGAATACTCGGAAAACTGCTCGTCAGTTATCCACCCATTACGCCAACAGTTTTTAGCGAAAACCATACAGCTGTGATGTGTTCGCTCTACGATCACATTCCTCCCTTCGTTGATTAACTCCAAAGCCTCTAGGTAGGTGTCGACCCTCTCACCGAGGAACCAGGTCTCCATCTCATACGCCCACCTCCCAGGGTCGGCGTAAAACCTTTCGAGGTATGGATTGTCGTAAACTGGCTCCTCAGCAAGGTAATAGCCATTTCTTTCAGCGAATGGTCTCACGAACGTTGTCTTTCCCACACCAATGTTTCCGTCGAGGGCGATCAGTCGGGCACCGGACTCTGTCCCAGTCATTATACCTCAGGTATACGGTACTACTTTAAACCTCCCGTATTTTATATGAAGATTCCAAAGAGACTTAGACGACCCATACTGATTGTCTTCCACGGACTCAGAAGAGCTATCGGGGTGATGAGACATTGTGTTAGAAGAAACCGTAAAGGAGAGTACTACGTGACTGAGTCTGTTGTTGTCTGGCCGACGGTCTTAGAAACCCCATCCGATGACCTCACAGACTTCCCACAAGCAGCCTCAGAGATCCTTACGGATGGTCTCACAGACTTCCCAGAGATCCCAGCCGACGGTCTCACAGACTTCCCAGAGACGACCTCAGAGATTCCTACAGATGACCTCACAGATGAAACATAGATTAGTGTATAGATGGCTGACGTAGTACCTGAAAAAAACCCGGAAGTCCCTAAAATAACATCAGTGGTTAAGACTGAGAAACCCAAGGACCCGAAACGGGTGGAGGCTGGTAAACGACTGGCTCAAATATCGAAGGCAGCCAAGGAGAGAAAAGCCAGGGAGCGGTTGGCGGCTGAGATTGGTTCTGGAGTTGGTGGTCGGTCAGCCTATTATGGCTACATCATCGGAACCGTTGGGTTGGTTATCGGTGGAGCCTCACTTTATTACACTATGAGGCAGGAGAGAAGGGAGGTTCAGAGACTGAAAACCATTGATGAGGAGAAGGTAATGGAAGGAACTGTCGAACCACAGAACCCCGTCCAGACCCCTCCGGTTTTAGACACCTTTGATGAATGAAATATGTGTTAGTATAATGTCAACCGACCGAAAAGAACTGATGAACGAGCTCTACGACGCTCTCCTGATCACAAGTGGAGCTGTGGCAGTCTCCATGGCTTCAAAGAAGGTCCTGAGTGAACCTTTGGGTACTCCTGAGTCTGTGAAGGGTACCGTCAGGCTGGCTGTAGCCGTTGGAATTAGTACAGTTGGGATTAAATATGCCCAGTCGAAGGGGTATCTGCCGGTTGACCCTTTTTCAAAGCCTAAGTAGTCTAAGGGGGTTCCGTATCCGGTGGTTACTATGAGCGTAGAGATTGAGACATGTTGGCTGCCCCCTATGTCTAGAGGAGAGAGGAATGTGTGGGATGCCTTATGCGCTATTGGGATTGAGGCGGTTAGGGAGAAGACCTTTGATGGGTTAGTGGGGTTGGGTGGTGGCCTTTTGAGGTATGACTTCGCAGAGCCTCTCAGCGATGGTACCTTCTTACTGATTGAGTATGATGGTGAACAGCATTTCGGCCCTTCCACTTGGTCTGGTAAGTTCACTCAGGAAGAGGCAGAAAGACGTTTTAGGGTACAGAAGATACACGATCGGATGAAAGACGAGTACGCCAAGAACAACGGTCATTACCTACTCAGGATTCCGTATTGGGAAAGACGTAACATCCGTTCTATTATCGGATCTTTGTGACGGATTGTATTATGTGTGATTATATATGGCTAGTGTGGTTGCTGGTGGACTGTTTAACGCCTTGGCCTTCGCGGGCGCCGGATTCCTGTTTTCGAGGCTGAATCACACCGGATACGAGGCTGAGATTAAGAGACACAACCACGCCCTTGAGCAGCTGGCCAGGGCAAAGGAGAAATGGTATGAGAGTGAGGTGGCTAGGAAGGATAGGATACAGAGGTTGAGGCAGGAACTGTCTAACGCCAACGCTGACATCAACACAACGAATCACGCTCTGGATCTGTTGAAGGATAGGCTGAGGCAGGTTGAGGCCGTCGGGTCGTCCCGGTCAGGGCCTGAGTTGTCTGACTATTACAAACCATCGAGTGAGATGAAAGAGTATCAGACCTTGTTTATTGGGTCTGTTGGTCTGGTTGGTGGGTATCTGATGTCTAGGTTTATTTTGTAGGGGGTTAAGAGGATTTGTTAGGGTTTAGTTATAATGTCTGTTTCCTGGTCGGACTTACCGAAAGGACTGAGGGATTGTGGGTCCTCAAGCGTTGAATGGGTCTGTAAGCAGATGGGGATCGAAGCCCCGGCTTGGGATCCACCCAGACGTAGTACGAAGTTGTGGTGTGGAGATTGTTTCAGATTCCGTGTGAAGGTGAGAACTGAGATGTATTCCTGTCCAGGATGTGGTGATATGGAGTATGGATATGTTGTTGGGAGACATCGGGCGACCGGTCGTAGAAGTGAGCATTCGAGAAATAGTTGGATGAGGAAGAGACTCACTAGGGTTGTCAGGGACACAGCCGTTGACGTTGTCTTATCCGACTTCTCCGAGGTTCTTCGGGTGATGAGAAGTAAGGGTTTGATAAGAGGTCGTAATGTGTCCAGATACAATTATTACATCATCAGACTGTGCTCAAGGAGAGGGATTGGGTTACTGGGTTGTCTGAAGGATCTCAGGGAGGGGAAAACGAAGGACTTGTTTGACGGCAATCTGTTTGGGATTGTGTATAAGGAGCTTGGTTGGGATCGTACCCCGGACAGGTTCTACACCGAGTGGTTGGGACGACACCTAACGGAATGTGACCACCCCTGTTATAACGATGAGCTCAGATGTCATGATCCACCAGGACGACGACTTAGACCCTGATATGTTTGACAATTCCGATGACATAGACCCCCGTCTCTACGAAAGAGTAATCGGTTACGACATAAATCAGTTAGACAGAGCCCTGAGGGGTAAAACTAAGTCGTTCAGCTGTGCTGTGGTGAGTCAACACCCACTGGAACAGGTAAACGCTCTTAGGAATGATGTGGTACGGCTGCTACGTCGGGAGCTGGCTGAAATGAGGGGGTTGAAGTTCGCTGAGACGCTGGTCGTGACGCTTGAGAAGGAGGTGTCCGGCGGAACAACCTACAAAACGGCTCACTTCAACAGCCACATCAAAACTATAATCAACGGTGGTGAGATCGGTCAGGACGTTGACACCGCGAATGAGGAGGTGGTGGTTGGGATAGCCCGATGGATAAGCGAGGGATCTGGCTGGACAGTGGAGTCAGTAGACGGTCACTACGTTAATCTGACTGTGTACAGCCCTCTGGAAGGCTCGTCGTACGTCGACCTCCCGAAGGAGCTGAAGAATAGCCGGAAGGGGTTGATCAACGTTAAGAATAGTGATGACAGGTGTTTCATGTGGTGTCATCTGGCTCATAAGTTTCCTGTCCCACAGCACCCACAAAGGGTGTCTAAGTACCGGGACCATGTTGACGACTTGGATTACAGTGGAATCAGCTTCCCTGTGAGTCAGAGACAGTACAACCGGGTGGAGAAACAGAATGAAATACGTATCAACGTCTTCGGTTATGAAAACGGGTTAACCTTTCCGGTTTATGTGTCAGAGGAACGGTTCACCGACCTCATGAACCTCCTGATTATAACCAACGGAAACAACAAACATTACGTCCTCATCAGGGACTTTGATAGGTTTATGTACAACAAAACAAAACACAAGAGAAAAAAACACTTCTGTGTTTACTGCCTCCAATGTTTCAGTTCAACGGAGGTTCTGGATAGGCATAAGGCTGTGTGTATCAGTGTGAACGGTAAACAGGCTGTTAGGATGCCTGACCCCGGCAAAAACGTGTTGAAGTACAGTAACTTTCACAAACAGTTAAACGTTCCGTTTGTTGTGTACGCTGACTTCGAGGCGATCACGGAAAAGGTCGACAGACCGGAGGTGTCGGAGTCAGACCGAGAGGAGAGAGAGAAGAGACCGTACATGGATAAGTATCAGAAACATACTGATTGTGGTTATGGGTATAAGGTTGTCTGTTGTTATGACGACAGATACAGTAAGGATGTTCAGGTGTATAGAGGTCCTGGTGCTGTCAACAAGTTCATCGGGAAGATGTTGGAAGAGGTGGAGTATTGTAAAAGTATCCGGAAAGAGCACTTCAACCAGGACATGGTTCTGACTGATTCCGACAGGGCAGACTTCAGAGACGCCAACGGGTGTCACATCTGTGGTCGGGAGTATGGGGAAAGGGACGTTAGGGTCCGGGACCATTGTCATGTGACGGGAAGATATCGGGGATCGGCCCATCAGCTTTGTAACAGAAATCATAGAATGACTGATAAAATACCAGTCATCTTACACAACCTGAGGGGTTATGATAGTCATCTCATCATGGGGGAGATTGGGAAGTTCGAACAGGAGATTAACGTCATTCCGAATAATATGGAGAAGTACATGGCCTTCATGTTAGGTAAGAACCTTGTGTTTTTGGACAGTCTTCAGTTCATGAGTAGCTCACTGGACAGGCTGGTTGGGAACTTACCGGCTGACGCCTTCAGGTACACAGCTGAGGAATTCGGTGATCGGTTGTATCTTATGAGATCGAAGGGTGTTTATCCTTATGACTACATGAACGCGTTCAGTCGGTTTGATGAAACAGAGTTGCCCCCAAAAAATGAGTTTTATAGTGTGTTGAATGACGAACCGATAACCGATAAACAGTATTCCCATGCTTCTGAGGTTTGGAAGTCGTTTGGGATGAGAACGATGGGGGACTACCATGATGTGTATCTAAAATCAGATGTGTTGCTGTTAGCTGACGTCTTTGAGAACTTTAGAAAGACCTGTGTTCAGTACTATGGGTTGGACCCCTGTCACTATTTCACCTCACCTGGGTTGGCATGGGACGCTATGCTGAAGATGACTGGGATTGAGCTGGAGCTGATGACTGACATCGACATGTTCCAGTTCATTGAGAAAGGATTGAGAGGTGGTGTCAGTTACATAGCCAACAGATATGGGAAAGCCAACAACCCATATATGAAGGGGTATAGTGAGAACGAGGCTGTGAAGTATATAATGTATCTGGACGCCAATAATCTATATGGTTGGGCTATGAGTCAGTGCCTTCCGACTGGCGGATTCAGGTGGATGAATGAGGGTAATCTGAAAAACCTGGCTTGGGAACTTCCGGAAAATGACAGCCGAACTGGGATGATACTTGAGGTTGATCTTGAGTATCCTCCCGAACTCCACAACCTACACAGTGACTACCCATTAGCTCCGGAAAAGATGGAAATACGGGAAGATATGTTGTCGGAGTATTGTTCTGAGATTAGGGGAAAGTTCGGTGTCAGTGTTGGTGGTGTGAGTAAGTTGGTAACCAACCTGATGGGGAAGGAAAGGTATGTCGTCCACTATAGAAACCTACAGCTGTACGTCAGACTTGGGATAAAGGTGAAAAAAGTTCACCGGGTTTTGTTGTTCGATCAATCGGCTTGGCTGAAGCAGTACATCGACTTCAACACGGTGAAGAGAACTGCCGCCAGGAATGTCTTCGAAAAGGACTTCTTCAAGCTGATGAACAACAGCGTCTTCGGTAAAACAATGGAGAACCTGAGAAAGCGTGTGGATGTTCGGTTGGTCACCAGTGAGGAAAAGCTGTTGAGGCTGGCTTCTAAACCAACCTTTGTGTCCGCCAAAATATTCAACGAGAACCTTGTTGTTGTTCATAAGATTAAGGAAGTCCTGACGTTGAACCGACCGGCTTATGTTGGTATGTGTATTCTAGATCTATCAAAAACCTTGATGTATGATTTCCATTACAACTATGTGCTAAAGAGATATGGAAGTAGGGCTAAGCTGCTGTTTACAGACACGGACAGTTTGACATATGAGATTGAGGCGGAGGATGTTTATAAGGACTTCTGGGCCGACAAAAATATCTTCGACAACTCGGACTATCCGGAGAGCTCGAAGTATCACAACAAGTCGAACAAGAAGGTTATTGGGAAGATGAAAGACGAAGCGGCTGGCGTTCCCATAACCGAATTCGTTGGTCTTAGGAGTAAAATGTATTCCTATCTAAAAGACAACGGAACAGGTGGTAAAACAGCGAAGGGAATCAAAAAGAGTGTCACTAAAAAACAAATCAAACATGAACACTACAAGAACGTATTACTTGGCAAAAAACAGGTTCTTCAAAAAATGAAAACCATTCGAAGCGTGAAACATGAGTTGGGTAGTTATGAGATAAATAAGGTGTCACTCTCATGCTTTGACGACAAGAGATACCTGCTGGAAGATGGGGTCACCTCCTACGCATATGGACATAAGGATATTCAGTTGACTTAAGTGTGGTCGGTGAGGTATATGTTCATAGATTATCCTCTCTTTGTGTAACGGTAGGAAAACAATCCAGCTGTCATAATAATCACTATTAAATACTCCCCAGTTAAAACAATTACCTTCCCACCAGCTGCTTGTATTTCTGTCCATGGTATCACATCCCTTCCTTTTGCTGGATGTAACTTTTCCCATTTCTTAGCCTGATGAGCTATATCAGATCCCTTCCTGGTTAGACCCACAGACAAACCAGTTACCAATGCAACCACCCCCAAACCAATGGCAGTTACAATTCCAGCCTTCCTCAGTCTCTTATTTAGGTTAGCCTTAGTCCACTCATCATAGTGTGTTCTGATGCCACCCCTAAGCAGATCATCATCCTCCTCAGTTAAAGCCCGCCCAATTGTCTGAAACTCACCTCCCAGATACTTCACAGAATAATCAATAACTAAACCAGACTCACTAAACTCCCTGGATATACTTAATATGTTATTATCAATCAGATAGTCAACAAACAGTGGGTCAGTGCATTGTGGTTCCAGTTCTAGTATATTTGTGAAAAAGTCCTCACAGTCTCTATATGCAGCCCTTCTTCTTATCCTCTCAGTTCTGTCCTCTGACACATTACTCACAATGGGGCCATCAATAGCGTCATCAGATCCGACACTATTACGCTCTAAAAAGTCTTCCGAAGCGTCAGCACCCCCAAAATCTGTTTCCTCCTGATCAGGGTCTGGGTCCGGGTCATGATTCGGATCTAATGGCTTAAGTTCAATCTCCTCCATATTAAAACTGCCACGATTACAAAAAGACAAACTGTTAAAGAGTGACGTTGGTAAAGTTGTGGCCATGATCACGCCGTACATACCATGTCTCGGACTGTTATCCGGGGGTGTAACTGTGGGAAAACACGTATACTAACACAAGACAAAAGTATCTGAACAGAAATCGGGGAGTAAGTAGGGTGTATCAAAACCACAACCCTGATCGCTTTGAGGTGTTTTCAGGAAAAACGTCATAATCCATCCTCAAAATATGAAAGGGGAAAAAGAGGAAAAAAAGTCTGCCCTTTCAAACATCATTCTCCGTTGAATTCTGACATTTTGGGGAAGTTTTTGGCAAAATAATAAAAAGTGGCCTGGTAGCCTCATGTTCTATACTACTTATATATATATATATATATATATATATATATTCAATCTGCAGACGTACGTTTCGCTGTACCACAGCTCATCAGTGCAGCTCGGAACGAACATGGATATGTTATCATAGGAACAGAGTGCTCAAACCACTGCTAGAGTGGTGGGCTATGCGTAATGCTATTTGTTACCTATTTATATCCATAGAGTGCTCAACCACACCGAAATGTGGGAGCATATATATTCATATATATATATATATATATATATATATATATATATATATATATATATCTATCTATATATCTATCTATATATATATATATATATATATATATATATATATATATATATATATATATATATATATATATATATATATATATATATATATATATATATATATATATATCTATATATATATCTATATATATATATATATATATATATATATATATATATATATATATATATATATGTAGATGTAGATGTAGATGTAGATGTAGATGTAGATGTAGATGTAGATGTAGATGTAGATGTAGATGTAGATGTAGATGTAGATGTAGATGTAGATGTAGATGTAGATGTAGATGTAGATGTAGATGTAGATGTAGATGTATATATATATATATATATATATGTTCTAAGGATTTAGGGTGAAGGAAAATTCGAGTGTAGAATATATTCATAGAATATATATATATATATATATATATATATATATATATATATATATATATATATATATATATATATATATAGGTATATACGTACATACGTACATACGTATATACGTATATACGTATATACGTATATACGTATATACGTATATACGTATATACGTATATACGTATATACGTATATACGTATATACGTATATACGTATATATGTATATATGTATATATGTATAGATGTATAGATGTATAGATGTATAGATGTATAGATGTATAGATGTATAGATGTATATATGTATATATGTATATATGTATATATGTATATAGCATGTTCTAAGGATTTAGGGTGAAGGAAAATTCGAGTGTAGAATATATACATTTTAAGACCAAACCGGGAGCAGTTGCGAAAAATGCAACTACACAGGCCCTCCGGCAGGAATTGAACCCACGACCTTGCGATTCTAGTGCAATGCTCTGACCACTGAGCCACGGAGGCCGTTGCCGAGAGCTTGATCGCGAGTTCTGTATATATAATGTGGTAATGCCAGGAGAGAATTGGGTATATTATAAATGATATTGGGCATTTCACTCGATTACACAGCATGTTCTAAGGATTTAGCCCGGTTTGGTCTTAAAATGTATATATTCTACACTCGAATTTTCCTTCACCCTAAATCCTTAGAACATGCTGTGTAATCGAGTGAAATGCCCAATATCATTTATATATGTATATATGTATATATGTATATATGTATATATGTATAAATGTATATATGTATATATGTATATATGTATATATGTATATATGTATATATGTATATATGTATATATGTATATATGTGTATATGTGTATATGTGTATATGTGTATATGTGTATATGTGTATATGTGTATATGTGTATATGTGTATATATGTATATATGTATATATGTATATATGTATATATGTCTATATGTCTATATGTCTATATGTCTATATGTCTATATGTCTATATGTCTATATGTCTATATGTCTATATGTCTATATGTCTATATGTCTATATGTATATGTACATGTACATGTACATGTATATGTACATGCACATCTACATGTACATGTATGTTAGATATTCGACTACCACACGTGTTTCATAAGAAGACGTTTAATTCATAACAGAAAGGTCTTTTTATACCTACTACAAACATGCTAATTAGATGAGCCACGAATATGTTAATAACTTAATAAGTGAATATATTAATAATTACAACACTCGTCTCTCCTTACAATAAAAAAATGTAATTATTTTTTTTGTAGCTGTTTTTTGCTGTACTATCCTAATTTAAATTAAATACTCCATCTATGCATGACTATATTTTAAATAATTAACAAAATTAGAAAATGTTTAACCTAATACTGTTCACTAAAGCGTTTTGGTTTAGTCCTCACTCTAGTGGGATATCTCCTCTCTGAAACAACTGATGTTACAGTTCGAGAGTCCATCGGATTCTCTGCGAGATTGGTGGGAATAGACGATGTACTGGAATTCGATAATAAACTGTTCTTTGGTTCTTCTGAGTTTGGGATTACAGCTATATTCATTCCTTCATTCGCAGTGGTATCCTGGATCACCTTAGGTAATGTTGCAGTTTCTACTCTTGAGGTAGACGAATTAACTGGTTCTACTCTTGAGGTAGACGAATTAACTGGTTCCCTCTGGCTAGATAACGAGTGGTCTGCTCGAGTTACCCAAGGTACTACAGGTATAGCTGAATTCTCTCCAGGACTCCCTTCCATTGTCTTGCTTTGGTCTAGACTGTACAGTTGATCAATGTGTCTTTTCCAGATGTGTTCACCAACTTGAATTCCATACGTCAGAGGTCCACGTTTCTCCACCACAACGCCTCTAATCCAGGTTTCGGACCTAACTCGATAATCTCGTACCAACACAGGTTCTCCAACAGCAAGGACCCGTAGCTTTCGGGAAGAAGGAAAAGCCACCTGCTTCTTCTGCACAGTGTTACGCAGATCTGGCTGTAATAAAGTCAACCTCATTCGTAACTGTCGACGCAAGAGTAACTCTGCAGGGGGACAGTTAGTAGTACGATGTGGCGTTGACCGATAAGACAACAGAAACGCAGCAATCTTCTGATTAAGAGTACCAGGATCATCTTTCTTCAACTTCATAGCTTCTTTAAAAGTTCTTACCATTCTCTCAGCCTCACCATTTGAGCTGGGGTGATATGGTGCAGATAGGATATGGGCAATACCATTGGTCCTCAAAAATTCTTTAAATTCATGAGAAGTAAATTGTGGGCCGTTATCCGATACCAATTGCTCAGGTAATCCATACGCAGCAAAAAGAAATCTTAATGCATTAATAGTTGGCCCCACTGCGGTAGAAGACATTCTTAAGACTTCTGGCCACTTGGATCGCGCATCTACGACGACCATGAACATTTCATTCATAAAGGGACCAAGGAAATCCACGTGAATCCTCTGCCAAGGCTTACCTGGCCACAACCACGGATTCAGCGGTGCAGAGGGCGGTGCAGCTCTGGTGATTTGACAGTCATGGCAATCTTTAACACACTGCTCAATACTGACATCCAAATTAGGCCACCATACATGCATTTGGGCTAAGGACTTCATCTTAACGATTCCGGATGGTTCTCGTGCAACGTTTCCAACACTTGGCGCTGGTATTTCTCAGGAATAATCACACGTACCCCACGTAAAAGACATCCTTCTTCCACGGTCAACTCCGTTTGATGACGATAATATGGCAATACCTCTGGAGGAAGATCTTTCTCGTCAGGCCAACCGTTTAATAGAAAGTTCCTCACTCGTGATAAGGTTGGGTCATGCTGGGTTGCATGACTAATATTCCGGGCAGAAACAGGTAACTTATTTATTTGCATGATATTAACCACGGAGACTTCCTCTTCTCCAATCAACAGCTCTTTAGAGACGTTGCTTCCTTCAACGGGTAAACGGGACAACCTATCAGCATTCCCGTTTCGTGTAGTAGACCGATATTTAATATCATACTGATAAGCAGATAATTTAATGGCCCATCTCTGTAATCTCGATGCCGCTAAAACAGGAATTCCTGTCTTGGGACCCAGGATGGTTGTTAGAGGTTGATGATCAGTGATTAATGTAAACCGCCGTCCGTACAAATATTCATGGAATTTCTGAATTCCAAAAATAATTGACAAGGCTTCCTTCTCGATCTGCGAGTAATTCTTCTCAGCTGATGATAACGATCTAGAGGCAAAGGCTATGGGGTGCTCTTCCCCACCAGGGTACACATGTGATAATACTGCTCCAAGTCCCCAGGGAGATGCATCCGCAGCCAGTACTAGGGGTTTCTCTGGATCATAGTGAACCAACACCTCGGCTGTGGTTAACGTGCTCTTTAGCCTTTCAAAAACAGCTTGGCAATTGGAATCCCAGGACCACTTCACCCCCTTTCCCAGCAACCGGTTTAGGGGCTGAGAAATACTAGACATCTCTGGAATGAACTTTCGGTAAAAGTTAACCAACCCAAGAAAAGACTGTAGCTCTTTCACATTCTGGGGAACCGATACCTTGGAAATTGCTTCTACCTTGGCCACGGAAGGCTGGATGCCAGAAGCATCAACTTTAAATGCAAAGTACTCAACAGATGGCTGCATCAAAGCACATTTCTCCCGCCTTAGCTTGATCCCGAACTGCTGTAATCGTTGCAAAGTTGCTTCGAGATTTTGGAGATGCTCAGCGTCATCTTTCCCCGTAATCAGTAAATCATCCAAAATACAACCTACCCCCTGTAAGCCTGCCAAAACTTTATCCATAGTTTCTTGGAACACAGCTGGGGCGGAAGCAACTCCAAAAGGTAATCGAGTGTATCTATACAGACCTTGGTGGGTATTAATGGTCACATAGGCTCTTGACTCGTTATCTAATAGTACTTGCTGATATGCATGGGAGAGATCCAACTTGGAAAATTTCTTACCCCCATTTGAATTAGCAAATAAATCTTCTGCCTTTGGCAGCGGGTACTGGTGTACTTCAAGGTCATTATTCACAGTAACTTTGTAGTCCCCACAGATTCGCACCGTCCCATCAGGCTTTAAGACAGGAACAATGGGGGGTGCCCAAGTGGAATAACTAACTTTCTCTAGAACACCCAGTGTTTCTAATCGTTGTAATTCATCATTAATCTTACCTTTCAATGCATACGGCACAGCTCGCGGCTTAAAAAACTTTGGTTTGGCCTCAGCTTTTACCTTCAGTTTGGCAGTTACTCCCTTCATAGTTCCCAATGTATCTTCAAAGACATCGGCGTACTTCACCATCAGGTTTTCCACACTATTAACGACTGATAATTTCCTTATCACTTGCCAGTTTAGGCTGATTTTTTCCAACCAATTCCTCCCGAACAAAGGCGGTCCACTTCCCCGAACCACGATCAAAGGTAATTTTTCTTTCTGCTTCCCGTATTGGACTTCTACTTCTATATCTGGCCAACTATAGGAACAACTTGCCCCGTGTACGTCTTTAACATCGCCTCAGTAGTTGTCATGGGAAAAGCTTTGAACTTCTCTTTGCAGGTCTTCCGATATAATGGACAACGCAGCACCAGTATCGAGTTCCATTTCACAATGCTGCGATTCTATTTCCAAAGGAATAACAATTTCTTCTACAGAATTCGATGTCACCGAGAACAGCGGCCATCCTTGCACTGTATCTGGTTGCACAAAAGCTTCGGTATCTTCACCTCCTTCCGCCAACAACCGAACCTTCGACGATTTCTTCTTCAACTTTCTCTCCGGCCATTTTGAACCACTCGACTTCGTTGAAGAACCGTTTGCCTCAGGTTTTGGACATTTTCGGCGAAGATGACCAGTTTCTTTGCAATTATAACATCGAGACTTCTTGTAATAACAGGACTCCGGTTCATGGTTTACACTACCACAACGAAAACACTCTACGCGAGTCACTCGTTCTCTTCGTTCTCTACCACCAACACGGTTGATCTTGCCACGGTCTTGCTTGAATTCATTTGCTTGTTGCTCGGCGACTTCCATAGTCTCAGCAATTTGAATCGTTTCCTGCAAATCCACTTCTTTCCCGAGCAGTCGTTGTCGCATAACATGTGACGACAACCCACTAACCAATCGATCTCGAAGAGCTTCATTCAGGAAATCACCAAAATTGCAATTTTCCGCCAACTTCCGTAACGCCGCCACGGATTCTTTAACCAATTCACCTGGCTTTTGTTGTCGTTGACTGAATTTAAAACGTTCAGCGATAACCAAAGGCTTTGGATTAAAATATGTTTTCATCAATACCGTCAACTCTGTAAATGTTTTATCCGTAGGCTTTGCTGGTGATAGCAAGTTCCGTATTAAACTATACGTTTGCCGGCCACACACAGTCAGAAATATCGCTCGCTTTTGGGCCGCATCCTCTATCGAGTTCGCTATAAAATATTGTTCTAAGCGTTCGACATATTCATCCCAATCCTGGTCTTGCCGATATTCATCCATGTGTCCATAAGCTGCCATAGTTTCAGTGGTAGATCTTTCACCTTAGACTGTACCAAATTCTCTTCAAGAGAATCCCATCTTCGTCGCCAAATTGTTAGATATTCGACTACCACACGTGTTTCACGAGAAGACGTTTAATTCATAACAGAAAGGTCTTTTATACCTACTACAAACATGCTAATTAGATGAGCCACGAATATGTTAATAACTTAATAAGTGAACATATTAATAATTACAACAATATATATATATATATATATATATATATATATATATTAGTTCAATCTACAGACACGTGTTTCGCTGTACTACAGCTATATATATATATATATATATATATATATATATATATATATATATATATATATATATATATATATATATATATATATATATATATATATATATATATATATATATATATATATATATATATATATATATATATATGAAATATAGTAAGGTTAGATATACTGCCGAAACAGAGAACGTAGGAGTCTAACGTTTCGAGCGAAGGCCCTTCGTTCGTTTTTTTGTGGTGGTAATTTGTGTATTTATGTAATTTTTTAACATGAGCCCCCACGATGAGCTTTAAGCTCTTGGGGTTAATGTATTATTAAAATATTGTTTAAATAAAAAAAAAAAAATACAGTTTCCGTTTAACAATATCTAACAATAACTATACAATTTGATCGTACTGTGTAATTGTATTAGCTGCCATTCCCATGGTCTTAAACTTTGGACATGCAGGAGTCTTTAAAGTGCCTATGCAAACGAAATTTCACCCAGTTTGTTTTATTATTGCATTTGAAAGAACACTTAAAATGATATGCTTCATTTTTGAGATATTCAGGTTTGTTTAACACGCAAATGTCATACTTATGACATCACACTGCATAATGACTTTGAAAGAGCATCAATTTTAGGATGGTCCAAATATTTTACACACAGCTAAGTGCATGCATGACCAGCCATGGCTACATACATGCAAGTGCAAATTTTTATTAAGTATTTTCGGTAAGTACTCTCATAGAAAATCATACTTTTCTAAAAAGTAACATCAAACAAACCTGAATATCTCAAGTATTGTTAATTCTAAGTTTCTAGGCCTCTCAATTTCAACGTCGAAAATGCCTGAATTATAATAAGTCAACAAAAAACCCAACACAGTTACCTTTTCAGAATTTTGCTTTCTCACTGCTTCTGGGATCTTTAAAACGGACAAAAGAGATATATGTTAACATCGTGTTGAACAATGTAGTTAATGTAGAAACAATGTTAGACTTTTCTGATATGTATATGTAATAGAACGATTTCGAGTAAAATCCGGGAAAAAAACACGAGCAAGTTTTTCAAAGGCTATCAAAAAGGTTTTTAGACGTCTAAGGTCACTTGACTTCGTGGCTTTGAAAGTGCAATATAGTCCTTTGTACATTGTCCATTTAAGAAATGGTTCATGGTTTGGCGTGCTCCATTGAATTATGGATGCACGCGGGAAGTTCGGAGAGCACGAAAAAAGCGTAAGAATTCTCTCGGAGTGCTCTCCAATTCCCAAGTGCATCCATAACTCAATGGAACACGCCAACCATGAACCATATCTTTTATAACAGAGAATCAACGAAACAACGGAAAACAATATTTATTTCGTTGATTAAAAATGAGTTTGTCATTACGTTTGAAATTACTGGGCTCCAGCGAGTTATGGAGTGCGCACGGTAGCCTATCAGAAACTAGCCTGCGAGCAGGCTCTCTGGGAGGCGCGGGAGGTGAAAGAGAGCCTGCACGGATCCCATTGAAATTTGAATGGCGCCCCTTCTTAACGATTTGTCAAAAGTGACCAATCACAAACCAGACTCGCAGAGTAAACAAAGAAACCGTTTTACTACCCCGCCAGACGAAACGCTACTTCCTCTGCCTTTTCCTTGTCTTTTAATATTTTGTTGTAATTGTACATGAAGACGATTATATTTCGAGTGGAAGGAGTCGGAGCCTTTGAGACTTTGAGTTTTTTCAGCCATTGTATGTTTACTGGCCAAATACTGTAGAAAGTAGAAACTATTAAATATTTAAACTTGAATAGTTGTCAACACAATTTATAGTCTATGATAAATCTGGATAAATTCAGCGTGCATAATTTAAACGGGTTAGTTCAAGCCGATCACGACACTCTTCAAACTAACATATTATCGCAAAGTCGCCACGAACAACAACCAAGGCAAGTGTATTTTGTCTATTTCAGTTTTTATCGTCGAGACTTTATTACGTCTTTATAGATTTGTGTTGACATTAAAACAACGGCTTGTTAATTAATCCAGTTTAAATATTATTTAGTGCTGCCACAGCACATAACTGGGATGCCTGTCAGCCTGTGAAACTACAATGCAAATTCAGTGATTCAGTCATATAAATAATAACGTTGGAACTTGGAATATAAAACATTCTGTCGTATATCCCGTGAGCTTAACAGTAAAATATCTGCCGGGCATACAAGGTTCAAATGCCTTCAATGCTTTTAATATATCGTTAAACTAGATATTCATTTCACGACTGTTACCCATGTTTTGCAAAAGGATTAAATTTGTTCGTTGTACTCACGCTGAGTTGATCTGCTTTAATTAACTTTGTCAGGTGATTAAAATATCCACCAATCAGAACATTGCGTCCAAGTTTTGGACGCATGCATTCAAATTTCAATGGGATCCGTGCAGGCTCTCTTTCACTTCCCGCGCCTCCCAGAGAGCCTACTCGCAGGCTAATCAGAAACGCCGTTGTATTACATCTATGTTATAAGGTCCATTGTTCGTTTTCTATTGTTTATTGTCATTGGTCATTGTTAATATTATATAGCAGAGTCATTATCATTACCTTTGTTTCATAGTCAGAAATTTTCATAGAGGTCAGAAGTTTTTCCAGTTGATTACTAAGACGTACTTCCTTCGACTCCAACTTGGTTATTTCTTTATTCATGTCAATCAAACCCTTTGTGGAAATAAAGAAAGCCAAACATGAGGAACAGGCAATTGGCAATTAGATAAAATAAAAGTTTAACTTTGATACTTCAAAAATTCTTTACCAAAAATCCACACAACATGCAAGTTTTAAGGGCCGGCTGGGATTCAAACCCGCGACCTTCTATTTGCTGTATTGAGGTTTGTATATTCAAAATAGTAATGAAGACGACATCTATATGTAGGCATGATTCGTATACACCATGTTCTCTTACAGAGAAAATATTACGTAATACACACACGTTAATGGCATACTTGAATATTCTATTCTATATTTTTTCTTGTAACAAAACCAATTTTCTTGTAACAAATCTTGTTATTGATTCCACACCAACGAACGAATTAACAGACCAACGAACGAACAAACTACTCATAACCAGAATAAACACAAATTTATCACAATATTATGATCAAGCACATTTGAACTAATGTAAAAATTGTATTTACTTGCGGAATGCTTTGGTTCTCGGACATGTCGTCAAAAAACCGTCAAAAACGACGCTTGTATTCTCGTTCCCAGAGCCCACGTTTCTGTGTCCGTGGCGTACGATTTCGCGGGCTGAGCGTACGGATTCCAAAATATGTGACACCCAGAATATAGAGCTACCTAATGCCAGCTGCTCAGCGTTTACTATAGTCAGGGAACCTTATAAGCACTTTAAACAGTACAGAACCTAATTTTCACTTCATTTTAGCATTTCAAAGTGACACTAACCTTCAACATAACATGAATTTCACATTTGTCCAAATACGTGCCAAGTGCACATCCACTAGGAGCTGGATCGTTTAATAAAAAGCGGATACTAAAAACAAGGCAGGCATAATTTGAATTTATTCTTTGAAAGTTTGCATGGTGACAAATAATGTTATAACATAGCTTTGATATAGCAACGTTTTTGATTGGCTGTCGTGCGTGCTCCATAACTCGATGGAGCAAGGCAAAAAAGCGCGGGAAAAAATTTCAAAGCAAAACAGAGTTTTAAATTGACTTTTTATGGCCTTTTATATTATCAAAATACCAAGTCATTTACTTTTATTGAGTAATAAAGAACAACGACCCAGAAGACATAAACTGGGTCTGGGAAACCGAGTTTAAACTGTCCTTTTGGTTGGATTTTATTGAACAAAAAAGACTTGGCTACGAAAGTAGAAAAACACAACAACCAAAACGATTCGCCGGTTTATGAAAGGATTTAATGCTATGTTATAAAAGAAATGGTTCATGGTTTAGTGTGCTCCATCGAGTTATGGATGCACTTGGAAAATTTGGAGAGCACTCATTTTTTCGTGCTCTCCCAATTTCCCGCGTGCATCCATAACGCGATGGAGCACGCTAAACCATGAGCCATTTCTTAAATACAAATGGTAACACCGTGTTTATGATTTATTGCTTAGGCTATAGCTTTCGATCTGTTGACCCAGGCCTTCATAGCCCGTGAGCCAGGGTGAATTTTGAATTGACGTGGATGATTTCTGGCCGAAATTCGCAATTATCAAGCAAATAAGGGCACAGTTTTACGTTAGTTTTATTTCAGTTTTACATTAATTAGTCTATTATTTATTTTGTAAGCCCATCGTTAATAAAAAGATTGTTATATATCGTCTTAGTTAACCCACGAAAGCGTCTTCACGAAGACTAATTAATTTATTAAGTCTTCGCTATAAACGACCACGAAACACATGCACGAACAACGTTTTAATTGATGTTCTATTTCAGTTCCTTTCAGCACTATTTATTCACACAGTCAAATAAACGAACGCGTATCGAAGCGAGTTCAACAGCTTTTCAGCCCAGTTTGCTGGGATGAAAACGATTACATGGACATTTTCATCCCGGTTAACCGGGATCCCGGCAAATCGGGCTAGCCCACTTGCCATGTAATCGAAATGTTAAAAAACCCCATGCGTTTTATATATATAAAGCAGGCTAGCCCAGTAAACCGGGTCATGTAATCGCCTCTTATATAAATAAAAAATAAGTGCCTATAAATAAAAAATTAAGTCTGTCCTATCTGAAAGAATAAAATGACAAAGTAACACCTTTTGCAGTTTTTCACGTTTCCTTGTTTCGCTGTTGAGATATTTCAGTTTATTTCATATGCTTGCAAATTAAACATCTTGACGTGAAACGTACATAACGAGTTATCGGAGAAGATGATCTGATGATGTATCTTTGCTATTATTAAACATAACCACTTGAAAATCTACATGTTTGGTGTTCTGGGCAAAACATGCACATGCTTGCTTCGAATAAATTTGGCTTGACAATAGCAAAGATATTAACATTTTCCAATAGTCAGTATTACGCACATGCGACGTCTGAATGTGTAATCTGAATATCAAACAACCTAAAACACAGATTTGAAGTTTTACATGGTGACAGGTAATTCAGATAAAATTATTGCGCATACATCGACACGTATATTTGAACATTTCAATAGATAAGCCTCTCTTAGGATGTCTTCAGAGCTAACTGACACTTCATGTTCTAAGGATTTTGGGTGAAGGAAAATTCGAGTGTAGAATATATACGTTTTAAGACCAAACCGGGACCAGTTGCGAAAAACGCAACTACACAGGCCTTCCGGCAGGAATTGAACCCACGACCTTGCGATTCTAGTGCAATGCTCTGACCACTGAGTCACTGTCAGTTATATTACTTATAATATAACTGACACTTCGCCTGTTCATTAATTTTTGTATTAATGACGTATAACAACAGACGGATTGTCATTCAGCTCTAAAGACGTCCTGAGTCACAAGGACAAAAGCTCAGCTAACCAGCTATTGAAATGTTCAAATATACATAATGTATCCGCAATCATTTTATCTGAAAATAATCTAAAATATCGTAACAACAAAGCAAAGAAACAAAACACTAATTCTTTAAAAGTTTTCATGGCGATAATGTAATAAGATAAGTTTTGTGGAAACACCACGTATAATTTTTTATTTGCTAAGCTTTCGACCTGTTGACTCAGGCCTTCATCAGAGCAATGACAACAAGCTGTTGGCTCACGTCATTTATAAACTAAGCAACTGATCAATTAAATCACGTAAGAGTACAATGGTGTATTACGTTAATTTTATTAATTAGAAAACAAAATCAAGAATGTTCTCCGAATAGGGCACACCACGTGCTGTTTAATGGCTGTCCCTCCTTTTGCAATCTCAATAGATTCCCTTGTTCTTAGCGCGAAGTATTGGTTGTCGCTGGCTAAGACCTACCCTGCGAGTCAGAGCCCCTTTCCGACCAACGCAGGCTTCGGGG
>OZ036017.1:1865980-1898480 GCA_964035015.1 Corallium rubrum
GGATCCGATTCTACTGAATTGTTTTTATCTCAGACTCTATGATAAATGTAATTTTGAGCTATTAACTTTTAATTCTGCCTTTGCAAACATGTAACTTATGCATAGCCACATAGGGAAACCATAAGCCATTTAAGTGCTTGCTAAAAATAATTATCCCTTTTGAACCCTCCAATAAAAACAATATATTTTTTACAACCAGATCTAAGTTTTGCTTTGATATGTTCAACTTTCATTAAATCAGTTAGTCATCCATCCGTAAATTCTATAATTATCTCTAGGAATATCATTTGTTTTAAAATCTGTTTGTTTTTATATTGGTTGTATATCAGGAGTGCTTATTTTACATCAGGGTGGGTGGGTGGGGGGTGTTTCAAAAAACCCATTTAATAAAAGCGGGCGAGGGGTTGTTGCATTAATGTATTTCTAGTTTATCTTTTAACTAAAGTCCCTCCTTTAAAACACAGAAACCCATTATCCTCGTTCCCAGGGCTTCCGAAAAACGGACGCCAGAAACCGCTGCCAAACATTTTGCGCCTGCGCGAGCTTGAAATCACAAACAAAAACTCAGAACTTCAGTTACATATAGAACATGATGTTAACCCACAAATATGAATTTTAGGTTTAACAAATTTTATGCTCACCAGATAAACGTCGCATAGTTCATAAAGCCAGAAGTTGTACACTGCCGTAGTGCTGGCTGGGAAATCATACTCTCTGAAGCCAGCATTACAAGATACCTCAGCAGATGACAACCGACTCAAGATCCACTGGTCCACAAGAGATTCATTTCCGCGCAACTAAAACAAAGAAAAGGTAACCGAGCATATTTATTATAACATTGATTATGAAACTTCAGTATTTTGCTCTCAAAAACCTCGGGATGGTACATGATGTTTATAAAGTTGCTCGTCTAGGTTAGTGTAGTCTTGGGAAAGACTAGTGGTGGTGGTAGTGGTGGAGGAGCAGTAGTGGTAGTAGCGATAGTGGTAACTGGTGGTGGTGGTAGTGATGCTAATGATGATAGTGGTGGTAATAATAATGGTGGTGATAGTTGTGGCAGCGGTAGTGACTGGCGTTTCCACGACATCGCAAGCGGATATCATCAAAGGCAAGTACATGTTTCTCTAAAGATAATTCTAAAATGATTTTTAGTTATTTATTAATATATTTCTTTCTGTCTGTCTGTCTGTCCGTCCGTCCGTCCGTCCGTCCGTCCGTCCGTCCGTCCTTCCTTCCTTCCTTCCTTCCTTCCTTCCTTCCTTCCTTCCTTCCTTCCTTCCTTCCTTCCTTCCTTCCTTCCTTCCTTCCTTCCTTCCTTCCTTCCTTCCTTCCTTCCCTCCCTTCTTCCCTTCTTCCCTTCCTCACTTACTTACTTACTTACTTACTTACTTACTTACTTACTTACTTACTTACTTACTTACTTACTTACTTACTTACTTACTTACTTACTTACTTACTTACTTACTTACTTACTTACTTACTTACTTACTTACTTACTTACTTATTTACTTATACTTATTTACGCACTTATCTATTTATATATTTACTTATATACTTTATAAGTTTCGTCAATGTTTACCCACTCATATTCCCCGCTTGTATATCAACTCCGGTCATAAAATATGACCGGTCTCTTAATTCCTTGACTCCCAAGCGCGAATGTAGACGAACCTTTAGCATTTTACTCTGCCCAACGCCATACTCTGGCCAATGCCAGACGATTTTACCCGTTGACGGAAGACCCCTGTTGGTCAAGGGGTGAAATCGTAAACAGGTCCTACCTTAGCCTCCCCTCCCCAAGACAATCCGTTTACAGGCTATAGTCCTACCTCTGAGGTCTTATCCGGTGTGAAGTCAGATCCCAACGCACTTAAAGCAAACTTAGTCGCGTTCCATAGTTTGTTACAGAAATGACGATATCCTTGCACACGCAACACGTCCAGGTTAATGTCACGACCTACAACACAAGTAGATATTTTATCTGCTAAAGACAATAAAAAGGAAAATCGACCTGATTTATTGAGGGTAACATATGACAACACTATTCAATACTGACAACCCAACGGTCCTCACCCCTTGATAGAACAAGTATTGGGAAACTAGAACCCGGCGAAAACCATCAAGGCACAGGAGAGAACTAACAGACTCTACCCACATGAAGCTAAGTTGGTCATCCATCCAAGTACTAATATACATTTACATACATACATATTTGATTACTTCTTCTCCACAAAGGGCTTTTCAAGAGCAATAACGTACAGTCGAGCAGCTATTTATACCACAAAATGCGGACAAACAAACCAAAATTGACTTTCAAATGATTGCAAATGAGGCATTATCTATTGTTCGGACTGCAAGAATTATGGGTAAAATCGGACAAACCTAAATAGTGACGTCACCACGACGGTGCGCTATTTACAAATTAAAATTAAACATGGCCAAGTCGAAGGCATATTAAAGGTGCTTTGGCAGCCGCCATACGACACACGTCGGACCACAGATTACAGCTAAAATTTAGGTGTTGGTTTTACGGAGGGGGGAAACACGGAGAAAACCCTCGAAGCACAGGAGAGACCAACTAAACCCTACTCACACGAGTCCCAAGCGGGGTTATTCCCTCCAACCCTAACGACAGCACACGCCAACCGTGCTCATTACTAAACCCATCAGTACTAACCCCATTCGACCGGGCAGGAGTAAAATACAGCGCGCTAACAGCTTGTGCCAGCCCTGTGTAAAAGAATATACGAAGCTTCGTATATCAAAGTTTACCTTGGGCTGTATATGCACATAACGCAAAACGAAGAGCATCAGTCCCACACTCAGGAATACCATTTGGGTAATCTTGTTTCTACAAAATAAACACGCAATCAAATTTAAAGTGCCCATGAAGTGAAAATTTAGTCCGCCTCTATTTGAAAGAGCACTTAAAATGACAAAGAAACATCTGTCGCAATTTTTGGTTTCCTTGCTTCGTTGTTGAAATACTTCAGGTTGTTTGATAATTAAGGTAGAGACTTTAAGATCTATACGACGTCAACCTCAACGACGACGTCCTTTAAACAAAAGAATTCTTTTTGCAAAACAAAGAGAATAAATATTTTTTTGTCCCAAGAGTAATCTCAACACCGTCCTCGTTCTTTATACAACGCCACTTAGAGCATTTTCACGTCTTCAGGACGACGTCAACGGCCAAATGATGAGAACTGTTGCTTGAGATTGACTTCAATACGGACACTACAATCATTTTAGCAATACTGGGGTGTTTTGGAAGTCATTAAACTAGCTTTAAATATCAAATATAAGTCAGTTAACCGTGACTTCTTTAAATTGTAAAACTTAACTTGCCGTTTTAACCGCTATCGCGTCCTAGCATCTTAGACCCCGTTTACACGGTACCGGACGAATTTGAGACCGATCTCGAATTCGTCCAATTTCGCCGTGTAAACAGGCGGAACCGTACTAATTCGAGACCGGTCTACTAATCCGAGACCGATCTCGAATTCGTCCAATTTCGCCGTGTAAACAGGTGGAACCGTACTAATTCGAGACCAGTCTACTAATCCGAGACCGGTCTCGAATTCGTCCGGTACCGTGTACACGTAGCCTCAAAGTCCCTAATATGTAAATTAAACCTTTGACGTCACATGTACATAATGATGTATCGGAGAAACTTAAATCTCGATATGATAAGTTGTACGTATACATGTAGTGCATGTGGTACGTTTGCGAGCTTGGTGTAATCAGGGCGTCTATAAGAAACACCTTGGTGTAATGTAATAGATGTTTGCTGGACGTTCGTCAAGCTCAATTACTCAGAAAAGATTTAACGGAGCCCCATACAGGGTTCGAACCAGCAACCTTCTAATGACCGGTTGTGGTAGTTGGTCTATACTAAAACAATCACACAAATGCAGTCGTCCTCATTGTTTATCTGTTTTAAGTGGTAGCGTTTGCATATGAGATGCAGTGAAAGTGATATGATAAGTTGTACATCCAGTATCCATGTGGTAGGTTTGCGAGTTTGGTGTAATGAAACCTTCTGACCAGTTAGAGCGTCTAACCGAACGTCTATTACATGCAAACGTACCACATGCACCACATGACAACATCTCATATGCAAACGCTACCACTTCGGAGCACATATGACTATGAATTTGCAACCTTAGCTCTCCATCTTAGCCTCAGTGGCTCAATGGTTAGAGAGTCTAACCGGTCATTAGAAGGTTGCACGTTCGAACCCTGTAAAAACTTAATATAAAAACTTAACGCATGCGTAATCGTCCTCTGAATGAGTGTCGTAGCTGAGGTCCAGTATGAATACCAGTAGCTGGGTGGGGAAGGAACAGTGAGGCACCACGGAAAGCCTCAGAAATAGTTATTCTATATGTGGAGGTCTTGCCAACATGTTCGGCATGGGATCGTATTGTTCGTATCAGTCTTCGAAGGAGTTCGGAGAACTACATTTCCCATCAGGTAAGTACCTTACCCTCCGGGGAAATTCCATTTCTCCTTCACTCCTTCTTCGACTGATACTCACAATACTAGTGCAGATCGCAGCGCGCGCCCGGTCTGGGTACAATCGGGGAAAGCATGCATAAGGGCGTATTTCTCCTACAACACCAAACATGTAGAATTTTCAAGTGATTAAATTTGATAACAGCAAAGATATATATAACCTTCTCCAATAACTCATTATGCACATGTGACGTCTAGATGTTTTACATGTATATTTTAATATGTTCAAAAACAATCTGAAGCATCTCAAAAACGAAGGAAGAAAGCGAAAAACCTAAAAAAGACCTTACTTTGTCATTTTAAGTGCTCTTTCAAATAAGACAGACTTAATTTTCGCTGCATAGATACTTTGAAACTATGGGAAGGTTTACTGGTAGGATAGAAAAAAGTTAGGAAATCTAGAGACGGTATACCACGAGTTTAAGATTACAGGATACCCTAGGTAGCCATTTCAAGAAATTTGTTACCGCTCGCTCAATTTTTTTCCGATTTGTCTCAAATTTGCAACAAATGCAGTTAAGTATGTGACGGACACTATCGTATTATACAGTGAACAAGAAATAAAATATTAGTTAGTTTCAGAAATTGCAGCTTGATGTTAGTAATAATTGTCAGTTGTTTGCTGTACAAGCTGTGTTAGTAATACTCAGAAAAACTCTGAGCTCTAAGCGGGACTCGAACCCACAACCTTCTGAAAGCTAGCCAGACGCTCTAACCATTGAGCCACTAGAACTCAGATAGCGGAGCAAGGTTAATTAAGGTACTTATACCTTAGACTGTGCCCAGTCCTCCAGGAACGAGTCTCAACCACTCGGTTACAAGTACTTGTTGGTCTACAAGTCGCGTTGTAACAGTAAGTTTCCAGTTAAACACTGTTAGTTAGTTTCAGAAATTGCAGCTTGATGTTAGTAATACTCAGATATCTGAGTTCTAGTGGCTCAATGGTTAGAGCGTCTGGCTAGCTTTCAGAAAGTTGTCGGTTCGAGTCCCGCTTAGAGCTCAGAGTTTTTCTGAGTATTACTAACTAACACAGCTTGTACAGCAAACAACTGACAATTATTAAATAAAATATTGTTGCAGATATACTTATCAGTTTAAAATCACAGTTCCTTCGCGCCGCGGTTTAAGGCGGTCTTTGGTTTTACCAAAAAGCTCTCAATTTATCATATTTACACTTCTCAATGTTTGTTCTAAAAAAAGTGTGTTCGCATTTTTTTATTAATGTAGTGCTTTAGCAGCTAGGATATATTATTTCTCGACCTATGTTGTGGCACAAGCAATTGACAAATAAAAGCTTGTAACTCTTTACATAAATAAAACGAGCGAACACACTTTTTTAGAACAAACATTGAGAAGTGTAAATATGATAAATTGAGAGCTTTTTGGTAAAACCAAAGACCGCCTTAAACCACGGCGCGAAGGTACTGTGATTTTAAACTGATGAGTATGTCTGCAACAATATTAATACAACGGTATAATACGATAGTGTCCGTCACATACTTAACTACATTTAGTGCAAATTTGAGACAAATCGGAAAAAAAATTGAGCGAGCGGTAACAAATTTCTTGAAATGGCTTCCTAGGGTATCCTATAACCTTAAAATGATAGAGTAACATCTTTTGCAGTTTTTCGTTTCCTCGCTTCATTCTTGAGATATTTTAGTTTGTATGATATGCAGTTTAAACATTTTGACGTCACACATGCATAAGTTATCGAAAAAAGTTATATATCTTTGCTCTTATCAAACGTAATCGCTTGAAAATCTACTTGTTTGGTGTTGTGGATGAAACACACCAAATGATTCATTCGAATTAATATGGTTTGGTAATAGAAAAGATATCTAATCTTCCCGGTAACTCATTGTGCACGAACGACATCAAAAAGTTGAATTTGCACATCAAAAATGAAATATCATAACAGCATATGAAATATCTCAAGAGCAAAGCAAGGATACAAGAAACTGCAAAAGATGTTACTCTATCATTTTATTTTTTGTTTCAAATAAAACATACCTACCTTAATCTTCGTTTCATAGGCACTTTAAGAATACTGACGATTGGAGCTGAGCTCAAAGTACTCGAAAATCAAGTGAATAAAATTACCTGGCCTTTCTTAGCTTTTTCAATCTCTTTCACATCCAGATTTCCCCTATATAAGGTCTTGTGTAAGTCCTACAAGAATAAGGTTGAATCAGTACTGCATTTAGTAGCATGGAGGCAGCCTCGTACCCAGGCGCTTCTGCTTCGGCACTGCACGCCACACGTTCCACGCGCGCACCACACGCGGCGGCGTAGTAAACAAAAAGCGCCTGGGTACGAGGCTGGCATGGAGGTGTCCAACTTGTGTCCTGCCCGTTTGCATCGTGATATTTTTTTAAATATTAAAATAAATTTGTAAACACCTCCTCGTCGTGTTGCTGTTGTTACTATTCATGTTGTTGCTGCTGCTGTTGTTGCTGTTGTTGTTGTTGTTGTTGTTGTTGTTGTTGTTGTTGTTGTTGTTGTTGTTGTTGTTGTTGTTGCTGTTGCTTTTGTCACTACTGTTGTTGTTCTTGTTGCTACTGTTGTTGCTGCTGTTGTTGCAGTTGCCGCTGTTGTTGTCGTCGCTACCGTTCTTGTTGTTGTTGTTCTTGTTGCTACTGTTGTTGTTTCTGCTGCTTCTACTGCTAAAACAAACAAACAAACAAACAGAGGTGAAAACATAACCTCTAAAGTAATTCCTTCTATTATGTCGACAGGATCTATCACGTTTCCCAGTGACTTGCTCATTTTGCGGCCGTGAGCATCTCGTACCATCGCGTGCAGGAAAACCTAAACATAAAACAAGAAGAATAAACACGTTTACATCATGTAAGTATAGATGAGTTACCGAGACGGAGGGAACTAAGCTAGTTAGTAACCGAGGCTCAAAAGGGGGTCATCACCTACCTATACTAAGAAGGCTTCTGATTGGTTTAGATAACCTAACCCAACACCTTCCCTAACCCTAATCGGTAAGGAGCATGGGAACGAATTGATAATCGACAATGTGATTGGTTACTTATAACCAATCAGAAAACTCGTTCACATTAGGTACGTCTTTACTGTCAAAAGGCACAGGTAACTAATTCTACCTTAAGCCTAGTTCTCACATGTCGCCGAAGGTCGCCGATTTGTGTTTTAGATACATGTTAAAACGGTAAAAAAGAAAAGTAATAAAGAACAATGCAGAAAGCAGTGCTTTTCTGCATTGTTCTTTATTACTTAACATGCATCTGAATCATGGATCGGCGACATATGAGAACTAGGCTTTAAGCCTGGTTTACGATTCATCACCGATCATCGCTGATGCTCACGTTTGCGACGATCGGGGATTGTCCCCGATAATCGGCGACCGTTCCAGACAGTCGCCAATGAAGCGAGGTCGATCGGCGACCGTTGGCGATTGTCTGTGACGATCGCCAATCATCTGGGATGATCGCCGATCGTCGCAAATGTGAGCATCGGTGATGATTGCCGATGAATTACGATATATGAAAACCAGGCTTTAGTTACCGACTTCGAGGTAACTAACCTACACTAAAAGGGGCTGTTTACATGGAAGCTGGGACGGGACAAGTAAGCGTGACCTGACCTTTTTCACACCGAGTTTATATGAGAATGTTTTCAAGCGAGACAATTCCGACCGAGACGTTTTACAAACACAGCTAGGAAGTTGTAAAAACTGCAGAGTAACAGAGAAATAGATAGAACTTGACGAATTATGAAGAGCTTCTGTCCTACTACATATGCCTTTACTGTATTTACTTGTATTTTCCTTCTGTTTTCCAGTGGTATTAAATATACTACTGTTAAACAGTAAATTGGCATCCGACAGTTTTTACGGCTTTTTCAACTCACCTGGTAAACTCTTACTATTCTTAAGCCTGCAAGGTACACTGAACCTCTGGGCAATAAATGTTATATACGGTTGTGATAGAATGAACAATCGAAATATAGTAAGGTTAGATATACTGCCGAAACAGAGAACGTAGGAGTCTAACGTTTCGAGCGAAGGCCCTCTCTGACGAAGGGCCTTCGCTCGAAACTTTAGACTCCTACGTTCTCTGTTTCGGCAGTATATCTAACCTTACTATATTTCTATTGTTGTTTCTACACTGCCTACGCAGCACGCTACTTTTATCAGACTATTTGTGATAGAATGACTTCACTTGCAGTCACATCTGAAATTCACTATAGAGATACGACACATGGTTTCTGTTTCTTAAAGTACATACTAGAAATACATGAACGCAATAACCCCTCGCCCGCTTTTGCATGGATTTTTGTAAATACCTCCTGATATTCCCCTTGCACTCTTTTTTATTGGGGGACTGGAAATAGCCACTCCTGTTGATTAAAATATAGTTTTAATTCTAGTAGAATATTTGAAATAAAAAAACCTGCAGTTTTAAAAAATCTATTTTTTGAAGGAAAAGGTAACGAGGAACAAAGAAAAATTTAAGGATGATATTTCGTGAAAAATATTGAGATAAAGGAAATTGCACGTCGCTTCCAGGGTTTGAACTCGACCATATTACCGTGTAAGTCGACTATGTTAACGACCAGACTACCGAGGCAGGCGGGAAAATTTTGTCAAAATATTAGGGTTATATTGTACACTTCTTTCTTTCCATGTTTACAAAAAACATCGCTACAGCATCTGAAAACATTTTTCAAGCCTGGCAGCCTGCCACGGCAATATTCTTTTATGACATTTCAAAGTGCTGAAATTGTTTTCACCTACATGTTAATAAATATTTCAACAGCATTTGTACGTTTTACAGAAGAAAAAATGCTCCTTTTCCGATTTTATGCCAAATTATGGACAAGCTACGTTAGTCACAAGTGGTTTTGACAATAAGAAAACTATTTGAAAAAAGATTTAAGACGGCAGCCACAGATAAAATTTTAAGGACACACAAAAGAGAAAACAAAATTAACAGTGATAGGATATACGTAAGGAAAGTGGGAAACTCGAAAAGTTTTGCTACTAAATGTTCGTGATTACTGAGAGCGGCTGCTCTATATTTTTACCGTAAACTTAAACCGTTTCGCCGGCCTTTATTTCTTCGTCGGTTTTCAAGTTTCACTCTTGCTTTCTCCTCCTTTTGAATTTCGGTTTGACGGGTTTCCTTCTACTCAAGACGTTGTTTTGCTTTATACGTAGACGTTGATTTGTTTCTATTCTTTCAAAAGTGATATACGTTTCCCCAAAACTCCTTTCTCAAGCCTTTTTGTCAAGAATAAATTATGTTGTTAGTTCAAATCTTTTTCTCAAGAACTATATTGTCCCCAGTGTCCCACAATCTTAACCGCGCATGGTCCGTCCACACATATATACAAATAAATAAATATTCAGATCACAGAAATTCGTTCGCATATCACGTTTGTCCACGCGTGTAAAATGGCTCCACGCGTGTCGAGATTAGCACCCTCACCGGGCTCCGGGCCTTCGGCTCGTCGCCCGGCTCGGGGATGAAACGAAAATTAAGTTTGTCTTATTTGAAAGAACATTTAAAACGATAGAGTAACAACTTTTGCAGTTTTTGATTCCCTTGCTCCGTTCTTGAGATATTTTACTTTGTTTGAAATGCAAAATAAACATCTTGATGTCACACGCGCATAATGAGTTATCAAAATAAAGTTATATATCTTCGCTATTATCAAATATAATCACTTGAAATTCTACATGTTTAGTGTTCTGGACGAAAGGCACCCACATGCTATTCGTTTCGAATTAATTTGAGTTGACAATAAAAAAGATATTTAACCCTCCCGAAAATCATTATGCACGTACGACGTCAAAATGTTTAATTTGTATATCAAACAAACTGAAATATGTCAAGAACGAAGTTAGGAAACAAAAAAACTGCAAAAGAAGTTATTCTATTAATTTATTTTTTTCTTTTAAATAAGACAAACTTAATTTTCTTTTCATAGGCACTTTAAACGCCTGGTTTAATGTATTACCTCCGTGAAGGGTAGCTTTCCAGTAAGTTTCCTTCCCATTATCACCATACGTGCGACCCAAAAGAACAAAATATCGTGACCAGTTTCAAGCAATGTCGTCGGATAGAAAGCTTTCATGTCCTCAGTCTGAAGATCAAAAATTAGTTAATTAAGCATGGCATGGGATTGTTTGTAATCACGATAACATTTTGTTTTTCAAGTAAAAGAATAAACAAACGAGTGAGGAAGGAAGGAAGGAAGGAAGGAAGGAAGGAAGGAAGGAAGGAAGGAAAGGAAGGAAGGCAGGAAGGCAGGCAGGCAGGCAGGCAGGCAGGCAGGCAGGCAGGCAGGCAGGCAGGCAGGCAGGCAGGCAGGCAGGCAGGCAGGCAGGCAGGAAAGGAAGGAAGGAAGGAAGGAAGGAAGGAAGGAAGGAAGGAAGGAAGGAAGGAAGGAAGGAAGGAAGGAAGGAAGGAAGGAAGGAAGGAAGGAAGGAAGGAAGGAAGGCAGGCAGGCAGGCAGGCAGGCAGGAAAGGAAGGAAGGAAGGAAGGAAGGAAGGAAGGAAGGAAGGAAGGAAGGAAGGAAGGAAGGAAGGAAGGAAGGAAGGAAGGAAGGAAGGAAGGAAGGAAGGAAGGAAGGAAGGAAGGAAGGAAGGAAGGAAGGAAGAAAGAAAGAACGAAACAACGAAAGAAAGAAAGAAAGAAAGAAAGAAAGAAAGAAAGAAAGAAAGAAAGAAAGAAAGAAAGAAAGAAAGAAAGAAAGAAAGAAAGAAAGAAAGAAAGAAAGAAAGAAAGAAAGAAAGAAAGAAAGAAAGGAAGGAAGGAAGGAAGGAAGGAAGGAAGGAAGGAAGGAAGGAAGGAAGGAAGGAAGGAAGGAAGGAAGGAAGGAAGGAAGGAAGGAAGGAAAGAAGGAAGGAAAAAGGAAGCAGGGAGGGAGGGAGGAAGGAAAAGAGGGAGGGAGGAAGGAAAAGAGGAAGGGAGGGAAGGAGGGAGGGAAGTAGGGAAGGAAAAAAGAAAAGGGAAGGGAAAAAAGGGAGGACGGAGAAAAAGAAAAAAGAAGAAAGAAAGGAAGGGAGGGAGGAAGGAAGGAAGGAAGGAAGGAAGGAAGGAAGGAAGGAAGGAAGGAGGGAAGGAAGGAAGGAAATAAATAAATAAATGAATAAATAATCAATTAAAGAACAAAAAGCAACAATATATATATATATATATATATATATATATATATATATATATTACCAAAACCAATCAAATATCGTGTGCCTGTTGCTTTCTTTTTGTAAACACAGGCAAAAGTTCGTAAATTTTCTAGTGTATTCATTTTCACCAATAGTTTACACTCCTTCAATAGTTTAAATTAGTTCAAACTTCAAACTAAACAAAAAACATTTTCAGACCGAGAAACCTTGCAGATTTGTTGAAAAAAAGTCAGTCCTCTGAGGTTCACTGTTGCTAAGTAACAAAGCGACCAATCACATGTAAGAACTGCTGATCAAGGAACCAATCAAGTGCAAGTAATTTTGCTCTGAATTACAAAAAAATGCCCTCTTCATTAGCCAATCATATTCAAGTAATTTTGCCGGCAAATAAGCCAATCAAAATTCACTGATCTCACTGTGCCTTCGGAACGCAGATGGATTCGTTAATGACATGTTTCTCTCGCTCCATGTCGCCGATCAACGGTTTTGATCATTTACAATCAGTTAATCACCATAGTAAAAACGTTGTTTAAACACGGAATGGATACGACCGTTACACTACCAAAATACACAACTTGATACCTCTTCTGGCCATCCAAATACAGAGAAAGGAAACATGGCTGAAGAAAACCACGTGTCCAAGACATCCTCATCTGAAAAAGCAAAGAAATGAAACGCATGACTGCAGAAGTTCATTACAACAACCCGTCGTCCACTTTTACATGCTTTTTTGAAACACCCCATCCCCCACCCCATGATTAAAATAAGCACTCCTGATATACAGCCAATATAAAAACAAACACATATAAAAACAAATGATATTAAATCCTTGGGATAATTATAGAATTTATGGATAAGATGACAAAACTTCCTTAAATCATTTAATGAAAGTTGAGCATATCAAAGCAAAACTCAGATTTCATTATTAAATTCTGGTTGTAAAAATTATATTGTTTTTAGGAGCACGAAAACGTGAAGCTGTATATTGTTTTAGGACATAAGGACAAAATACATATCCCCTACCGTTAACTTTAAGGTTCCTCCCTACGGTAATTTCAAACATTTTTAATCAAACATTCCGTATTGTTTTACTACCCCAACAGGGCCACCGATCACATGAGCGAAACAATCATAAATTAAGACACTCATTAAACATGAAGTTTCTTTGTGTTTTCTTCAAGAATTATTTTCTGAATTTCGTTTAATCCCTGAGCCGGGGCGTAGGGCCAAAGGCCCGGAGCCCGGTGAGGGTAGCAACTTGGATTTTGTCATTTTTGCCGTGTTGTAAGTTGCAAGAAAAGTTGGACGGTTTTTACTTTTGGTTGCAACTTACAACAAAAATCGCAAGTTGCTGAACGTGTAACACCCTTCCTGCAACTTGCGATTTTTTTCCCACAGGTAAATTTGTTGCAAGTTGCAAAAAAAATCGCATCGTGTAACAGCACCTTTAGGGCCTGTTCATACCGGGATGTCCCGGTATACTGGGATCTCGGCTTGTAGATAATAACTTCTTATTAACCGAACGCGAGGTCTTTACAGAGAAATATCGGACAGAGGTCTTTTTGGTACAGACCGAGCCCGTAGGGCGAGGTTTGTACACAAAGACCGAGGTCTGATATTTCTCTGTAAAGACCGAGCACGCGAGGTTAATAAAAAGTTTATTATATGGCATTTTGAAACAACAAACCTTACATTTATACCTTGTCATGGTACCTACTTTAGTCAGTTTAGTGTGACCTCGAGCGTGTGACATAAACTCATCGTTTTCAATGTTGTTGCTTTTGTTGTCACCGCTTTCGGACACCTAAACTCGCTTCCAGATTGCTCTCGTCCCAATCATACATAATTTAGTCCTCAGGTTGTTGAATTCACAAAATTCTTGCGGTTTTCTTTCGTTGTTTAGTTGCAAAAAACATGGCTGACAATATCCGTAATCGACCGGCACGTGACAGGTCTCGGCCAATGAAAACACACGATTTCAACGGAAGTAACTTGTGCCATATAATAATTTACTGTTATTTTCCAAGTTACGTTTATATGGAGACCGGGATCCCGATCACGCAGGACAAATGTTTGTTCATATAAACGCAATATATTTTATAAACGGAACAAAATTTATCCCGGACAACTGTGACATCATACCGGGATCATATAATCAGGCCATTTTTGTCAACTTTTTGTCAAACTCCAAAAGCGAAAGGAACAAAGAACTTAGAACATGCCTCACGGCCTCACTCCATCACACGGCTAACAACTCACTGGAAGTCTGAATAGTAGCGGAAGTAAATGTGCAAAAATGCAAAATCGTGACACCAAAAAAAAAGAAGAAGAAAAACCGAAATTAAACGTAGACTCCGCTTGGCCTACCATAGGTGGCCCGGGTAATAAACTAGCAGAAGAAACCCAATGCATAACATGCTGATTATTACCTTGACGAAGGAAGATCTTATCTTTTGAAACACCAAAATTTTTAGCGGCCTTTTCTCGCGCGATTTCTTCGGTAGATCCACTAAACGAAAATAAACGATTATCAGCATGGAAACAATAGTATATAAAAAAAGAACGAAACTAATTTCAGAATAAGCTTACCTCACCCAGTATTTATCATTCAAGTCCTAAAATAAAATAAAATAGAGTAAAGTAAAGAAAAAGTAAAGTAAAATAAAGTGAAGTGAAGTGAAGTGAAGTGAAGTGAAGTGAAGTGAAGTAAAGTAAATAAAGTAAAGTAAGCTAAAGTAAACTAAAGTAGAATAGAATAAAATATATTATTATTATTATTATTATTATTATTATGATGATGATGATGATGATGATGATGATGATGATGATGATGATGATGATGATGATGATGATGAAAGTTAATCTCTGCATATGCAGGAAGTTCTGTAAGGCATCGAGCCACTGCCTATGGCCTGGGGTGCCTTAGACCTTATAGTCTCTCCTTGGCACTGTTCTTATGTGTCCAGTACTTTTCGTAAAATTGTTCCCGAACCTAGCAAGCAAACACGCTGTAGGATTTCCATGCTTGATGGCATTTCCAATATCTTCAGCCACTTTTCAAATCCTCTTGATATTGTCCCCAATGCACCTATAACTATCGGTATGATTTTAACCGACCGGCAGTTCCAGATTCGCGCTTGATTTGGATTTTCAGATCATGGTAATTTTCCACTTTCTCTCTCCTTGTTTACAACTCTTGTATCAAAGGGGCAGGCGATGTCGATAATCCAGCAAGATCTTTCTTCTTTATTTAGTAACAAAATATCGGGTTTATTGTGTTCAATATGGTGGTCCGTTTGGATCTTAAAATCCCACAATAGCTTGAACTTTTCCGAGTCACAGACTGGATCTGGCTTGTGATCATACCATTTTGCTGTTTTTGTAAACCCACATTTCTCACTTAGCTTCCAATGGATGACCTGGGCTACCCTGTCATGTCTCCATAACTTATACTGTTTCTGTGCCAGGGCGGTACACTCTGCTAAAATATGACTTACTGTCTCCTCCCTCATTCCGCACATTCTACATGTCGGAGATACGTTTTGGTTGTCGATACGTTTCTTCACACTGCTTGTCCGCAGTGCCTGATCCTGTGCAGCCATGAGGAACCCTTCACTTTCTCTCTTCAACTTCCCTCTCTTAAGCCATTCCCACGTTTTCTGGTCCCTAATTTCTTCAATGCCTCTTACAAATTGTCCATGGAGGGGCTTTCACGGTACCTTTGGGCATGCTCTTCCGAATACGAAACCTTATCTTTACCAGGATCTTTTTCTTTTAGTATTTCCTCTTTTTCCACAGCTTTCAACAACCTTTCCTGGGAGGCCTTAATGTACTTGCTTAGGTTATTTGCCTCGATATTCACACATTCCTCGATACTTATCATTCCACGCCCACCCTTTGATCTTTTAACATACAGCCGATCAGCATCGGCCTGCGGATGTAGTGTGCGATAAATGGTCATCAGTTTCCGTGTTTTCCGATCCATATGTTGCAGTTCTGCTTTGGTCCAATCAATGATTCCAGCCCCGCATCGGACTATTGACACTGCTCTTGTATTTATCGCTTTTATTGTGTTGCCCCCATTGAGTTTGGATTTAAGTATAGTCTTTAATCTACGGAAATATTCTTTCTGGACCTTCTCCTTCATTTCACCATGCTTTATATCGTCCGCCTCGAGCACTCCGAGGTATTTATATCCTTCGTTGTCCTCGATTTTCAGTGATCGTATCTTCTTATCGCCAGGGAGCTGGATTCCTTCACTTTGAATCACCTTTCCTCTCTTCATGATCAATGTTGCGCATTTTGATATTCCAAATTCCATTCGCATATCCTCAGACACAATTCTAACTGATTGAATTAGGGAATCCACTTGGTTTTCATTTTTTCCGTAGAGTTTGAGGTCGTCCATAAAAAGCAAATGGTTAACTATTCCACTACCACCTCCGAGGTCATATCCCATTTTTATTTTTCGTAGCACCAGAGTTAGCGGGATCAAGGAGAGTACAAATAAAATCGGGGAAAGACTATCTCCCTGAAAGATTCCTCTATTTATATGTACTTCACCCAATACTGCTCTTCCTGCTGTTAACGTTGTCTTCCACTGGCACATACTGTTCTGAATTAGTTCAATCACATTTTGCGCTACACCAAATATCTTCATACAGTGGAGTATCCACGAGTGGGGTACCATATCAAATGCTTTTCTATAGTCCACCCAAGCCATTGCGAGTCCTGTTTTCCTTCTTTTGCAGTTTCTGATAATTAATTTATCAATTAGCAGTTAGTCCTTTGTGCCCTTTGATTTTCGTCGACACCCTTTCTGTTCCTCTGGAAGTAGATGCTTTTCTTCGAGATGTTCATACATCTTATCCGCCAGTACTCCTGTTAGCAACTTCCACATAATTGGTAAGCAGGTGATTGGTCTGAAATTGGTCACCTCACCTCTCTGATCTTTATCTTTCATTAGCAACACCGTTCTCCCCTTAGTCATCCAATCTGGTACCGAATTGTGTTGTAAGCACTCGTTCAATTGACTTGTAATTCTCTCTTTCAAGGATGTAAAATTCTTGATCCAATATCCTTGCAGGCCATCTGGACCTGGTGATTTCCAATTAGGCATTTTTCTTTGTTGCTTCTCAATCTCGTTTACAGTCAGTTCAATATTCTCTTGCTTTTCAACACTACTTAGATCATTCTCCAGTTCCTTCAGCCATTCTGCTTCACTATTATGTTCTGTGCTTTTCCCCCAGATGCTACCCCAGAAGTTTCTACTCTCGTCGGCATCGGGTATGATGTCATCCCTCTCCACTCCCTCGAGCTCTTCAAAAAGCCTTCTCTGGCTTTATTATTATTATTATTATTATTATTATTATTATTATTATTATTATTATTATTATTATTATTATTATTATTATTATTATTATTATTATTATTATTATTATTATTATTATTATTATTATTATTATTATTATTATTATTATTATTATTATTATTATTATTATGTTAGAATTATTATGGCGGTCGGTCATGGCTTGAGTTTTAAACTTCAAAACTTACGCTTAAAGGTTTGCTAAGAATAGTCCGGAGGAAGAACAAAAAAGGAGGGTATACGTTTTAGAAATCCTGTATTCGAACGGAACAGAATACAAGAAGAAAGAGTTTACTGAAATAGAAACCTGACCGCCAAATATAAACTTCAATTTCCTATATATTTTCTAAACGTAATTTCGAGCTCGGTTCGATTCGGAAGATATGGCTGAAGCACCTCAAAGAAAAAGGAAGAATATAACTTGGACAGACGAGATGATCTCCGTCTTGCTACAATGTAAATTGGCTGCACAAGAAGCGGTTAAGAACGATCACCCGAACTGTTATCCAGGGGAATATGGAGCTGATGAAACAACTGTGGGAAGTGAAAGGCTAGGAGTGTTTGAGTTTATCAGCACAAAATCTACGCGATAAAGCGGCCTACGCCGAGAAACGTCTGGAAAGTGTAAGAGAGACAAATGGGGTAAGGCGTATTAGTTCAAGTTCAACTTCAATCAAGGAAGGAGATAAAATAAATATATAAGTAGAGAATGAACAAACACGGCCTCAAATTTGCATAAGCGATCAAGTCCAAATTTGCATAAATGATCACGCTCAATCTACAGCCAACATGAACGAGTATGATGACATTGCCCTTGGTGACGGAACATGCTTAGGCCCAATTCGCCCAAATTTACCAGAAATTAAGGTTTTACCATCTCAACCCAAGGACAAGACCTGGGGAAGCTTGAGTCACGACATCCTCTATGATAAGATCAGCGATATTTATAATGAAATCGTACATTTTAGAAGAAACATCTTTAAGATACCTTCAGGAAGGGCTGGGAAAAATTTTATTAAAGAACTTACATTCTGGTTAAAACAATTCAACAAACAGTTCAGACCTGAACTCAATCGCTTTGAAATCCTTCATGGTGCTTCCTTCGCTGATACTACAAAAGCCTTCAGCAACCTCTAAAGCTAAAGATCACAGTGCAGCTATTGACCATAGATTAACCCTGTGGAGACGTGGAGACCTTGATCTCTCATTGAAAGAGGTGAAATTCATACAGAAAAAGTTTGTAGCGTCAAAGAAAGCTAGATCTGTTGATGATATCTCCAAGGTCTTCGCCAAATTGATAATGCAAGGAAAATTTTCTGCAGCACTAAAATTTCTCGACAGGGAGAGTTCGTCAGGTCTTCTCACCCTAACACCCGAAGTCTTGGTAGAGCTGAAACTAAAGCACCCACAGGCCTCAGAGATCGATGACGAATGTCTCCTACACGGCCCAGTAAACCTCGTTCCACCTCATATTTTTGATGTGATTGATGAGCAAAAGATCCACGACGCTGCCATGAAAACAAAGGGCTCTGCGGGACCCTCGGGAATGGATGCTGAACTTTACCGCAGGATCCTATGCTCAAAGAATTTTAGCACGGTGGGAAAGGAATTGAGGGAAGAAATTGCTAATTTGACGAGAAAGCTGTTAACAACAAGTTACCACCCTTCTCTGCTCGAAAGCTATACAGCTTCTAGGCTTATTCCACTTGACCAGAATCCCGGGATCAGACCGATAGGAGTTGGGGAAGTACTGCGAAGGCTAATCGGGAAAACTGTATCATGGACCCTAAATGACGAAATCAAAGAGGCAGCTGGTCCTTTACAAGCTTGCGCTGGTTACAGCGCGGGTGCTGAAGCAGCGATTCATGGCATGAGCCAGGTCTTTGCAGAAGAAGAAACAGATGGAATCTTGTTGATAGACGCTAGGAATGCTTTCAATCAAATGAATAGATCTGTGGCATTGCACAACATTCAGATAACTTGCCCAGAAATGTCATTGTACATCATAAACACCTACCGAAAGTCATCCAGGTTATTCATTTCGGGTGGAGGTGAGATCTTATCACAGGAGGGTACCACGCAAGGTGACCCATTAGCAATGCCTTGGTACTCCGTCAACACATCCATCATGATCCAAACTTTAAGTCCGGTCACACCCGATGTCAAACAAGTTTGGTTGGCTGATGATTCAGCGGGAGGTGGAAGAATTAAGTCATTATATAATTGGTATAAATTCCTGAGTTCGGAAGGAAAGAAATTCGGTTACTTGGTTAATGGGAGAAAAAGCTGGCTAATAGTGAAATCACAGGCGTTAGCAGATGAAGCTCAGAGAGTTTTCGGAGAGGAAGTTAACATCACAACTGATGGTAAACGCCACCTAGGTGCTGTGATAGGATCTAAAGACTATAAAGATCTCTACTGCAAAGAAAAAGTATCCGTTTGGAGGGAAGAGATTGAAACGCTTTCCGAAATCGCAAAGAGTCAACCACACGCAGCATACATCGCATTCACCAAGGGATACAGATCGAAGTTCACTTATTTCATGCGTACAATCAAATCTTTTGAGGATTATGTCGAGCCAATTAATGAAGTATTGAATGACGTATTTCTGCCAACAATCTTTGGGCAAGACGAACGGTTTCCTGATGAAGTCATGGAACTCTTCACTTTGTCGCCAGCCCAAGGAGGTTTGGGTATGCCTTCATTGAAAGATGAATCCCCACAGCAATATGCTGCCTCAGTGTCTATAACAACATCGCATGTAGAGTCGATTACATCGCAGAGCAAGGTGATGAAAAAAAGTGAGCTATCAATAGATGATCTGAAAAAACATCATCAGAATTTGAAGGCCACAGTTCTAAAGTTGAAAATGGAAAGAATCGATTCATCTCTACCTCCAGGCATGCTACCGCAAGTAATTCAGGCGAGAGATAAGGGAGCCAGCTCGTGGCTTAATGCAATACCACTTGAGGAGCAGGGCCTGGGACTAAACAAACAAGAGTTTAGGGACTCCCTACGAATGCGTTACAACCTACCATTGTCTGGTTTACCAAGTTATTGCGCTTGTGGTGAAAGTTTTTCTATCAACCATGCTCTGTCCTGCAAAAAGGGTGGTTTTGTGGCACAGAGGCACGACGGAGTTCGAGATCTGCTGACATCCGTGCTCAGCAAAGTTTGCAATAATGTGGAAACAGAGCCACACCTTCAACCACTCGATAATGAGAGATTCAATTTGAGATCAGCCAACACGCGCCCTGAAGCAAGACTAGACATTAAGGCTGGAGGGTTCTGGTCTCGTGGAGTTACTGCATTTTTTGAAGTTCGAGTTACGCATGTAAACTCCGCAAGCAACCAGAACAAACCAACATCAACGATCTTTAGAGTGCAGGAAAACGAGAAGAAGAGGCAGTATCTACAGAGAGTGTTGGAGGTAGAACATGGGACATTTACGCCCCTTGTATTTGGAACCAATGGTGGTATGGGAGCTGAATGTACTTTATTTCTGAAAACATTAGCAGAACACCTATCAAGAAGGAACCAGGAATCATATGCCATAGTTATAGCTTGGCTGCGAACGCGTCTGTCTTTTGACATTCTGCGATCAGTCCATCTGTGTGTGAGGCTCGCGAGTGCCTTTTAAGAAACGTGATGAAGTTGAAATGCTCGAGGACTTTTATTTAAATACGAACGCAGCTGGAATTTTTTAAAACTTTGACCTTTAATTTTTATTACTATTTTTTTTATAATTATTATTACTTTAGTACTTGGGACTCCTTTTTAGAGACTTTTTGTAATTAATTTTTAGTTCAACCAATTTTTTATTATTATTATTATTATTATTATTATTATTATTATTATTATTATTATTATTATTATTATTATTATTATTATTATTATTATTATTATTATTATTATTATTATTATTATTATTATTATTAATAATAATAACTTTATTAAAAATTGGTTGTACTAAAAATTAATTACAAAAAGTCTCTAAAAAGAGTTCCAAGTACTAAAACTGTATTTAAATAAAAGTCATCGAGCATTTCAACTTCATCACGTTTCTTAAAAGGCACTCGCGAGCCTCTCACACACAGATGGACTGATCGCAGAATGTCAAAAGACAGACGCGTTCGCAGCCAAGCTATAACTATGGCATATGATTCCTGGTTCTTTCTTGCTAGGTGTTCTGCTAATGTTTTCAGAAATAAAGTACATTCAGCTCCCATACCACCATTGGTTCCAAATACAAGGGGCGTAAAAGTCCCATGTTCTACTGTACCTCCAACACTCTCTGTAGATACTGCCTCTTCTTCTCGTTTTCTTGCTCTCTAAAGATCGTTGATGTTGGTTTGTTCTGGTTGCTTGCGGAGTTTACATGCGTAACTCGAACGTCAAAAAATGCAGTAACTCCACGAGACCAGAACCCTGCAGCCCTAATGTCTGGTCTTGCTTCAGGGCTCGTGTTGGCTGATCTCAAATTGAATCTCTCATTATCTGAAGGTGTGGCTCTGTTTCCACATTATTGCAAACTTTGCTGAGCACGGATGTCAGCAGATCCAGAACTCCGTCGTGCCTCTGTGCCACAAAACCATCCTTTTTGCATGACAGAGCATGGTTGATAGAAAAACTTTCACCACATGTGCAATAACTTGGTAAACCAGACAATGGTAGGTTGTAACGCATTCGTAGGGAGTCCCTAAACTCTTGTTTGTTTAGTCCCAGGCCCTGCTCTTCAGGTGGTATTGCATTAAGCCACGAGCTGGCTCCCTTATCTCTCACCTGAATTACTTGCGGTAGCATGTCTGGAGGTAGAGATGAATCGATACTTTCCATTTTCAACTTTAGAGCTGTGGCCTTCAAATTCTGATGATGTTTTTTCAGATCATCTCTTGGTAGCTCACTTTTTTATCACCTTGCTCTGCGATGTAATCGACTCTACATGCGATGTTGTTATAGACACTGAGGCAGTATATTGCTGTGGGGATTCATCTTTAAATGAAGGCATAAACAAACCTCCTTCGGCTGGCGACAAAGTGAAGAGTTCCTTGAGTTCATCAGGAAACCGTTCGTCTTGCCCAAAGATTGTTGGCAGAAATACGTCATTCAATACTTCATTAATTGGCTCGACATAATCTTCAAAATATTTGATTGTACGCATGAAATAAGTGAACTTCGATCTGTATCCCTTGGTGAATGCGATGTATGCTGCATGTGGTTGACTCTTTGCGATTTCGGAAAGCGTTTCAATCTCTTCCCTCCAAACGGATACTTTTTCTTTGCAGTAGAGATCTTTATAGTCTTTAGATCCTATCACAGCACCTAGGTGGCGTTTACCATCAGTTGTGATGTTAACTTCCTCTCCGAAAACTCCCTGAGCTTCATCTGCTAACGCCTGTGATTTCACTATTAGCCAGCTTTTCCTCCCATTGACCAAGTAACCGAATTTCTTTCCTTCCGAACTCAGGGATTCATACCAATTATATAATGACTTAATTTTTCCACCTCCCGCTGAATCATCAGCCAACCAAACTTGTTTGACATCGGGTGTGGCCAGACTTAAAGTTTGGATCATGATGGATGTGTTGACTGAGTACCAAGGCATTGCTAATGGGTCACCTTGCGTGGTACACCCCTGTGATAAGATCTCACCTCCACCCGAAATAAATAACCTGGATGAATTTCGGTAGGTGTTTATGATGTACAATGACATTTCTGGGCAAGTTATCTGAATGTTGTGCAATGCCACAGATCTATTCATTTGAATGAAAGCATTCCTAACAAGATTCCATCTGTTTCTTCTTCTGCAAAGACCTGGCTCATGCCATGAATCTCTGCTTCAGCACCCGCGCTGTAACCAGCGCCAGCTTGTAAAGGGCCAGCTGCCTCTTTGATTTCGTCATTTAGGGTCCAGGATACAGTTTTCCCGATTATCCTTCGCAGTACTTCCCCAACTCCTATCGGTCTGATCCCGGGGTTCTTGTCAAGTGGAATAAGCCTAGAGGCTGTATAGCTTTCGAACAGAGAAGGATGATAACTTGTTGTTAACAGCTTTCTCGTCAAAATAGCAATTTCTTCCCTCAATTCCTTTCCCAAGGTGCTAACATTCTTTGAGCATATAGGATCCTGCGGTAAAGTTCAGCATCCATTCCCGAGGGTCCCGCAGAGCCCTTTGTTTTCATGGCAGCTTCGTGGATCTTTTGCTCATCAATCACATCAAAAATATGAGGTGGAACGAGGTTTACTGGGCCGTGTAGGAGACATTCGTCATCGACGTCTGACGCCTGCGGGTGCTTTAGTTTCAGCCCTACCAAGATTTCGGGTGTTAGGGTGAGAAGACCTGACGAACTCTCCCTGTCCAGAAATTTTAGTGTTGCAGAAAATTTCCCTTGCATTATCAATTTGGCAAAAACCTTGGAGATATCATCAACAGATCTAGCTTTCTTCGACGCTACAAACTTTTTCTCCACGTCTCCACAGGGTTAATCTACGGTCAATGGCTGCACTGTGATCTTTAGCTTTAGAGGTTGCTGAAGGCTTTTGTATTATCAGCGAAGGAAGCACCATGAAGGATTTCAAAGCGATTGAGTTCAGGTGTGAACTGGAGTTGAATTGTTTTAACCAGAATGTAAGTTCTTTAATAAAAATTTCCCCAGCCCTTCCTGAAGGTATCTTAAAGATGTTTCTTCTAAAATATACGATTTCATTATAAATATCGCTGATCTTATCATAGAGGATGTCGTAACTCAAGCTTCCCCAGGTCTTGTCCTTAGATTGAGATGGTAAAACCTTAATTTCTGGTAAATTTGGGCGAATTGGGCTTAAGCATGCTCCGTCACCAGGGGCAATGTCATCATACTCGTTCATGTTGGCTGTAGATTGAGCGTGATCATTTATGCAAATTTGGACTTGATCGCTTATGTAGCCTAAATTTGAGGCCGTTTGTTCACTCCCTACTTGTATATTTATTTTATCTCCTTCCTTGATTGAAGTTGAACTTGAACTAATACGCCTTACCCCATTTGTCTCTCTTACACTTTCCAGACGTTTCTCGGCGTAGGCCGCTTTATCGCGTAGATTTTGTGCTGATAAACTCAAACACTCATAGCCTTTCACTTCCCACAGTTGTTTCATCAGCTCCATATAACCAAGTTTTCGTTCCCCTCGATAACAGTTCGGGTGATTGTTCTTAACCGCTTCTTGTGCAGCCAATTTACATTGTAGCAAGTCGGAGATCATCTCGTCTGTCCAAGTTATATTCTTCCTTTTTCTTCGAGGTGCTTCAGTCATATCTTCCAAATCAAACCGAGCTTGAAATTACGTTTAGAAAATATATAGGAAATTGAAGTTCATATTTCGCGGTCACGTTTCTATTTCAGTAAACTCTTTCTTCTTCTATTCTGTTCTGTTCGAATACAGGATTTCTAAAACGTATACCCTCCTTATTTGTTCTTCCTCCGGACTTTCCTTAGCATACCTTTAAGCGTACGTTTTGAAGTGTAAAACTCAAGCCATGACCGACCGCCATGACCGACCGCTTATTATTATTATGATGATGATGATGATGATCATTATTATTATCATCATCATTATCATTATTATTATTGTTATTATTATTATTATTATATTTTTGGGCAACTTTTTTCTTCTTCCCTTGCGAAGATATTTTCCCGTGGTAATTACCCCCGGGCCCGGGGCCAGAAAACTTGGCAACCATACCAAAATGCATGAATTTAGACCTGCTATTAATGACTAAATTTATAATATGCATGATAAAATTACTGCATTATGATGTGTTCAGAGTAGTGCAAATTAAATCGTTTACTGCACTCTGGAGAGTGCAAATTAATGTGGTAAAATTCAAAATGGTAGTCTATTTTGGAGTGGACATATGGCAGGTACTATTTTCACTTTTCCAAGCACTTGTGGTACACCATTAATTGAGAAGACCATATAATATTTGCTATTTTCAACTGAATACACAGTTCACTTAAACCGAAAACTTTTCTTGTCAAGTAAAGAAAGTTCTTAAAAGCTTGGATGAGTACAAAGCGTACAAAGTACATGTACTGGTATTTAGTTCAGCAAATTTGACGTTTGTGGTTTCTTCCAGTTGCTTGCAAGTAGATTCCTTGTTGGAAAATTAACTGACTAGATTTAAAAAGTGAAACAAAAGCAGCGTGCTGCGTAGGGAGTGTTGAAACAACCATCGAAATATAGTACGTTCTCTGTTTCGGCAGTATATCTAAACCTTAGTAGTCTAACGTTTCGAGCAAAGGCCCTTCGTCAGAGAGAAACGTAAAGAGTGTAAACAAACAATGAGCTTATATAAGAAAGATAATCATGTAATCAAAAATTAAAGACCCTTGTTAAATTGTTTGCGATCATAATAGCGGTTAAACATTTAAATGAACAAAGAAATTACGACAATGCAGTCATAACATTGTAATTTTGTCATGAGTATTATAAATAAGTAATCATATGATTTTGCTCGTGCAATTAATGATTCTACACTATTCGTGATATTTGAAATTGCACTCGTCTACGGCTCATGCAATTTTGATACAATTTTAAAATATCACTCGTAGTGTAAAATCCTTCATTGAACTCGCTATCACATGATTACCTATGCTAATTGAACAAGCCAAAGATGTAACTGACGTAGCTCAGTAATTCCAGATTAGCAGTAGTTTATTACAAACTTACGGCCCCAAAATCACTGATAATTTTGCTGAATCGTAAAGTAGACCCCATTTCAAAAATATCTGGATCTGACACGGGGAATTCAAGTCTAGAAGGGGCCCAGTACTGAAATTTCGATCCCAGGCCCATTCTGGCTCTCGACGGCCCTGCGCACCACGACAGTCAATGAGACACGTTGTGGCATTAAATCTATGTTATAAATAATATCCTTACCGAGTCTCGGGGCACTTCAGCGCCTTCTACTGTGACATAGTAAGCAGGAATACGATGACCCCACCATAGCTGACGAGATATACACCAATCTCTAAAAAACAACAGAGTGAACAGCAATTAAACAACAAAATTAAAAAACAATTTTATTTATGATTGACTTTTGAAGAAAAATAATGAAAAACCCCTTTATTCCATTCTTAAGAGTAATAGCTTTGCGCGAGACAATGATATTCGTGCGTAGTACAGACCTCACGCTCAGTCAGTTAGTAGCAATTATCATTCATTTCGTTTCTATCCCGCATTCTGATTGGTTAATTAATTAACCTGCAAATAACTGAGTGCAAATGATTTTCGGCTGCAAATAATTTTATAAGCATGCGCACTAGCGATAACGCAGCTGACGGCAAATAATTTTCGTAAACATGGCGGCTAGTTCTTTAGCTATCCGAGGAAATAATCGAGAATATTTGGAAGCATCCATAACGCCAATGTACTTCAGAAAAAAAATAGTGAAAAGGATGTTTTAGTGAGACAAAAAGCAAGGCTGGTGCCAACAAAAAGTAAGTATTACGAAGATCTTAGTATGCCGAAGACAGAGAGAAGAGTGGCGATCTCTTACTTCAGGCATTTCAAATTTTTAACTATTTTATGAATGATAAATCAATTATTGAACTCGTCTATCGCAAAATATCATGATTTGTCAGTGTCTCGCTACTAGTTATTTGCCTCGGCAAATAACTAGCAGCTCGCAAATCATGATATTTTGCTCACAGTTGCTTTTTTGGCAACTTATTAATCCCCGAGCCCGGACGTAGGGCCGAAGGTCCGGAGCCCGGGTGAGGGTGCTAATCTCGACACGCGTGGAGTTCACTTACACGCGAAATTACACGCAAGTGGGAAAGAAATTCTGCGAGATGTTTATATATATATATATGTATGTCAACAAATCCGCAACTTTCGCAGTTAAGACCGTGGCCAAAGCCTGTAAAGATTCTGCTCTGGTGTATTCTACTTAACACGAGGGAGAACGTAGAGAACGATGAAGAAATCAGTTTGAAACAAACGGCTTTTTAGATCTTGAAGAGAACTGAATGATGCCTGGTCACGGAAAAAGTAAGAAACCGAAGGAGAAAAACAATCTGAGTTCTGAAAAGAGTATAGACTGAATTGGCAGTGTTTGTGGTGACAAAAGCAGAAGTAAGTTTAACGGTAGGAGATTCATATTTACCAGTTTAGCTGAGTCTTGAAAAAGAAAATCATGCAATATAAATAATATTCTTGTCTACAGTTGTCTTTGGACGCTAGGACGTGGCATTGTGTCTTTTCTTGGCCACTATTATCTATTTTGAATAAGAATTTGTTATTTGGTTCATCTCGTTATTTCTTTTTTAATATTGACTTTGTATATGCTCTTTCGGTGTGTCAATACATGACTACAGATGAACTTTGCCAATGAATTTTCTTTGATGTTACACTGGTTTGTTTCTCTCTTTCTATTCAAAAATGTTCAGGCTGTTAAATTATTACATACTAAAAGTATAATAGACTAAATATAAAAATATAAAAACTATAATAGACTTAAATACAAAAAAACAAACAAAAAAAACAACCAGAAAGTGTGTGTGGTGGTGATGGAGGTGGGGGTGGTTTAAAAAAATGTATATATTAAAAGTGGGCGAGGGGTTGTTGCGATCATGTATTTCTAGTTTTACTCTGGCTAACACCAGACGACTTTACTCGTCAAGGGGAGAGCTCCTGGAAACCTAGTCAATGAAGGGTTAATCATGGGACGCATCACAGAACGCTAGAAAAACGGAGTTTGACACTTGATATATAACAAAACATTTTAGAAGACACTGCTAAAGTGCACACCTGCAATTCTCCATCCATTTGTACCAAGTTTTCTCGTGCATAGATGGAATAATTTTTAAATCCCCTTCACGAACGACCTGTAAAAATTCAAGAAAATCGGTTGGAGTATCCAAATTTACAAGTCTGTGAATGATGAAAATCGTCAAAAGTTGAGTATGCAAAAAGAAGTTTTTCAAATGTTTTGAAAAATTATAAATTCTTGTTTTCATTTAAATTTTACAATTATTTTACAGCAAGAATTTTCTCACAAGAGCTTCAAAATAATACATTCGCATACAGTCGCCGCCGCTTATTTGCAAACCGCTTACTACTACTAATAATAATAATAATAATAATAATAATAATAATAATAATAATAATAATAATAATGGTTTCATTATCAGTTTTTCCATAAAATGGCTCTTCACCTGATAAATCTACTACAATATCTAAACAAATATAAATTAGTAAAACCTAAAACCTAGACCTGCTTGATATATACAATATTTACAATATATGTAACCAATACATTAACCGCTTATATGAAAAAGTCGCTTAAATGCAAAGATTTTGGAAACCAAAATTATACGAAAATCTGTTTTTTTAATCCGCTTACAGTATATGCAAAATCCGGTTATATGCAAAAATGCGACTGGCAAAAACGATTTGCATATAAGCGGCGGTGACTGTATCACTGTTTTGTTAACGTAACAAAATGTTGCTGTTGTCGTTATATATTTTGTTTTATCTGTTTTAACAGCTTTATTTTGGCAAAAATAAATTTATATTTACATAGATACATTTGTACAGACAAAAAGTAGACAGGCTAATTATACATGTTAAAAATTAAAATTGAAAGATGACTGATAGGAAGTGACATGAAACGTTGTTGTTGTTGTTGTTGTTGTTGTTGTTGTTGTTGTTGTTGTTGTTGTTGTTGTTGTTGTTGTTGTTGTTGTTGTTGTTGTTGTTGTTGTTGTTGTTGTTGTTGTTGTTGTTGTTGTTGTTGTTGTTGTTGTTGCTGTTGTTGTTGTTGGCCTTGCTGCGGCTGCTGTTGTCGTCCTTGCCGTCATCGTCGTCGTTGTTGTTGTTATTTTTGTTATCGTTGTCCTCGTCAGTTGCGATTGCTGCTGCTGTTGTTGGTTGTCGTCGTCGTCGTCGTTGTTGTTGTTGTTGTTGTTGTTGTTGTTGTTGTTGTTGTTGTTGTTGTTGTTGTTGTTGTTGTTGTTGTTGTTGTTGTTGTTGTTGTTGTTGTTGTTGTTGTTGTTGTTGTTGTTGTTGTTGTTGTTGTTGTTGCTATTCTTATTATTCGTATTACTTATTATACAGTATTTCCCCTATAGTTATTTACTAGCGTAATGGCATACCTTTACGGCATCAGCAGCCATTTCTTGGCAGTTCACGTACCACTGTGGTTTGATTAACGGCTCCACAATGTCCTTAGAACGACTGAAATAAACAAAAAGCTATAAGATGAAAACGTTGTTCGGTTTTAAATAATTTTGTTTTTCCCCGGGCTTGGGGAAAAAACAAAATTAACAAAGCATTACCAAAGAGTGGCGAGGAGAGTGTTAAAGCGTGTAAATACATAATATATTTTTTATTTATCGAAGAAAAGAAGCCATGTTATACAGTAAATGAAAAACAAACATCGATTCACCAAAAAAAGAACGAAAAATGTTTTCGATAAATAAACTGTAAATAATCTTGTGAAATTCATTAATAATTCATGAGTTTTGCAGCCAATCCAATTTCAGAAATTACGTCACATGTATACCCCTGTAAACCCCATACAAACCACTAGTGCTTGTAACTAATTAGCATCTCAATATGATTATCCCAAAGGGTTTTTACTATTTGTTCATTTCACAAGTTGTTTACAACACTCGCGTCCTTGTTGTATTGAATATACAACATATGCGAGTGTTGTAAACATTACATAAAGACGTTTGGGGGTCAAATAACGAAAATCGAGAGTCAGCGACCGCTGCCACGCGTTATTTCAAATGCTGTTCTTACCTACAAATTGGAATAACCATAGGATTCTCTTCCGTTTTGACGTATAAACCTTTATTTTTCAAATCGTCTAAAATAATTTTTCTTGCTAAAAAACGTTTTAAACCCTAAAAAGAAAGAGAAAAAGTAAAAAGATTAAACCGAGGTGGTATTTTTAGTTGAATTAATGTTTTAAGAGAGGATGGAGAAAAGAGAAAGAAAAGGACGAAGAGAAAGGAAAGAAAGAAAAGAAGAGAAAATAAAGAAAGAAAGGAAGGAAGGAAAGAAAGAAGGAAAGAGAGAAGGAAGAACGAAAGAAAAGAAGGAAGAAAACAAAAAGAAAGGAAAGTAGGAAGGAAGGAACAAAGGAACAAAGAAACAAAGAAAACGAACGAGAAAAAAAGGGAAGGAAGGAAGGAAGGAAGGAAGGAAGGAAGGAAGGAAGGAAGGAAGGAAGGAAGGAAGGAAGGAAGGAAGGAAGGAAGGAAGGAAGGAAGGAAGGAAGGAAGGAAGGAACGAAGGAACGAAGGGAACGAAGGAAGGAAGGAAGGAAGGAAGGAAGGAAGGAAGGAAGGAAGGAAGGAAGGAAGGAAGGAAGGAAGGAAGGAAGGAAGGAAGGAAGGAAGGAAGGAAGGAAGGAAGGAAGGAAGGAAAGAAGGAACGAAAAGGAAAGAAAGAAGGAAGGGAAGAAAAAGGAGGGAAATAAAGAAGAAAGGAAGTAAGAAAGAAAGTATAAACTATAAGAAAGGTTACCCCACAGCGAAAAAACCTGCTACACTTACGACGTAACGTTTGTAGTCCGGTAAGAAATCGCCGACATCCGTAACATTGCCGTCATCGTCCATCATAGAGATAAATTTCAAACTATGTCTAGAGGCAATTTCATAATCATTATGATCGTGAGAAGGAGTGATTTTAACGGCGCCTAAAAAAATTAAAAAGCAAGCATTCCCCCCTTTGTTTATTAATCTCAAACTCGTTAATAATTCATTAAAAAAAAACACAAAGAAAATCAGTACCGTATCGGCAATTTGTTATCGTAAGACGAAATTACATAAATTAAGCAAAGTTTCACCATAGATAACGGAAGGGAACTGGGTAGGAAACTTAAACGATGTTACGAAACCGGACAACATGCTATGGTAATTATACACTTTATATAAGCGGCTAATGCACATAACGGCCGGGTGGTCCCACATGGCCACGATCAGCTATTGCTGAAATTAAACAATAGTGTAACTTTGACATAACATATACATTGTTGTAGTAGAAAAATCAATTTGGACATTAAATAAGTCAAATTATTTTAAGCAATTATTTTTTTATTGTAGAAACTTACATAAAGTATAGGAACCTTCGAAAAGGTGTTGAGAGTGAGACTAGGCAAGAAAGTACCAAACAGGATAAGGTTAAGTATATGTAATAATTCCAGGCTGAATTCTCGTAATTTTGTGTAAACTTTATACAAGAGATATAGCATGGCTCCTACGGTAAGCACTAGGGCGACATTAGTTTAAATTGTTTTTTGATAACGAAATACTGACGTTCGAAACTTTTTATATAATTTGAAATTAAGAAATAATTTCGTGGTTATAGAGCGCGGATGCATTGATTCGTTGACTTTGGGTTCCATTCCCGGTTGGGACACTCAGATTTTTCATATTAGTTCTATATAAGTTAACATTATGTGTGTGTATATATATATATATATATATATATATATATATATATATATATATATATATATATATATATATATATATATATATATATATATATATATATATATATATATATATATACATCTGCATAAAAGCATGCTTACTTTTTCCAACCAAAAACAATCCGAATTGCTTGTTTTGATATTCTGGTGAAACACTCATAATATCACTTAAGTCCAGTAGTGTCGGATTCTAGCCATGTGGGACCACCCGGTAGATGCATTAGCCGCTTATGTAAATTACCATACCAAGTTGTTGCAAACGTCGTTTCCAGTTTCGTAAGTTTCCTATCCAGTTCCCCTTCCATTACCTATGTTTTCACATCCATTTTTTTCTTAAAATACTGATTTATTTGAGATGTTATATCAAACACTCGGAATTATGAGTCCAGTCCAGTTATACCATTGCAGTGAATTTGGTTAGAATCTACTGCAATAGCACACACGAGTCAAATAGTATTAAGGCGGATTTCCATTCCTCGCACGAAGCAACTGGCAGCTCGCTGCGAGTACTCGCACAGTTTCCACTGTATTTTCCACCAAACGCAGCTCGTTGCGGTAACTCGACTGACGGTTTCAAGACTGATGAAGCGACAGCCGAGTTTTTCGAACAAACTTCGAGGTGTTTGGCTATCCTGATGAAGTACTCTTCTGAGTGTTTGATATAGCATCTCAAACAAATTGGTATTTTAAGAGAAAATCGAGGTGAAAGTTCATTAATTTATGTAATTTCTTCCTTCAATACCCATGCAAATTAACCATCGACACGGGGAATAATTTCCTTTGTACAGTTTTCCTCATGAATTGCTAACGAGTTTGAAACGTTGACATAATTCGTTTTGATTGGTTTATTTACCGCGAGTACTTGCCGCGAGTAAAATATAGTTCAAAATGTCCAACTATCTGCCACGAGCGCTAAAATACTCGCAGCGAGCTTGCGAGTGCACGCAGCGAGCTTGCGAGTGCACG